>CM049852.1:12965090-13259511 GCA_027422415.1 Schizothorax lantsangensis | reverse complement strand
ATCAATTTTTGTTGTCTATCCATTTATAAAGGAGTTTTTTTGATGTTTCTAAAATTAATGGGTATAGATATATTTGGGTTTGTTTCCTTAGATCAGGAGAAAGCGTTTGATCGTGTAGATCATGACTATTTGTGGAAGACTTTACATGCATTTGGTTTTAGTTCTGATTTTATTTGATATATATATAAAGTTTTATACAATGACATTGAGAGTGTATTGAGAGTTAACGGTGGCTTATGTGCTCCTTTTAAAGTGTGCCGCGGGGTAAGGACAGGGCTGTTCTCTGTCTGGGATACTTTACACATTGGCAATTGAACCACTTTTAAATAAATTGAGAAGAGTTTTAGAAGGGGTATCTACAAGCAGGTAAAAGCACTTTATGTTTATCAGCATATGCTGATGATGTTGTCATATAGTTAATAAGCAGAATGATGTGAACACGTTATTAAAAACATTAAGGGATTTTGAAATTATATCTTCATCTAGAATTAACTGGGATAAAAGTGAAGCAGTGTTAGTAGGAAAGTGGGAAAGAGGGGTACCAACACTCCCAAATGGGTTAACTTGGAAAAAAGATGGTTTAAAATATTTGGGAGTGTTTATAGGAGATGAAATGTTTGTTCAAAAAAATTGGGAGGGAATAATTGAAAAACTTAAAGGTCGTTTAATGAAATGGAAATGGATTGTAAAGAATTTATCATATAGAGGACGTACCCTCATTATTAATAATTTGGTGGCCTCTTCTTTATGGCACCGACTGGCTTGTATTGACCCACCTGCATATTTACTTGGAAAAATCCAATCCATTTTAATAGATTTTTTTTGGGAAAAAATGCATTGGGTACCCCATAATGTATTGTATTTACCAAAGGAAGAAGGCGGGCAAGGACTTGTACATCTACAAAGTAGGACTGCAGCTTTTCGATTACAGTTTATACAGCGATTCCTTACTGGCCCAGAGAACTTAAGCTGGAGGCCAGTGGCCAGTATGATTTTAAAGACTGCTGAAGGACTATGCTTGGATAAGTCTTTGTTCTTGTTGGATCCCAAAAAAGTCAATACATCCAAGATGCCGGAGTTTTACAGGAATCTTTTTAAAGTATGGGACCTCTTTCAGGTGAAAGAAACTGGTTCTATGTCATCTTTATTCTGGCTGTTGAAAGAACCCTGGTCTATGGATCACGTTTGGACATTTTGGGTGCATGTGGGACAATGACTGCAGCATTCATTAAATCCAAGATTATAACAATTGGATGTTTAGTTAAAGTGGCTGGGCCAAGTTTTGGTAAAGCTGAGGATGTAGCTGTTCTTTTTGGAGTGAAATCCATTCGAATTGTTACACAAGTACTACAGAAATTACAATCTGCTTTTATAATAGAAGAATTAAAAATGCTTCAAGGTTACAGTGAAGGGGAATTTATCCCTAATGAAAAGGACCAGTTTCCAAATCTGCTTCTTTCACCAAATTTAGGTGATTGTACAGGATTTTTTTTGGAATTTGAAAAGGTGACAGATATGGATTTGTATGAAAGTAATGGGAAAAAATTGTATAAGCTTGTGTAAAAGTTTTTAACAAAAAGGACTAAATGAAAGAATTGACACACCGTGGCGTACTGTTTTTAAGATGAGTATTAATGTAGACCAGAGTGGAGAGCACTGTACAAGCCACCGTTAATTAAAAGAGCTGAGATCCTCCAATGGCGAATTCTGCATGGAATTATTGCTGTTAATGCTTTTAATTTCTGTTTGAATCCAGATGTTAGCAATGAATGTCCTTTTGTTTTCAGAGAGAGACTGTTTTTCATACATTTTTGTATTGTTTTAAGACTTAACCTTTATTTGATGGTTTACAAAATCTTTTTTAATTGTTCAATGAGAATTTTCTGTGCAGACTTTTTATTTGGGTTTTAAATATGCTCAAAAAAGAAAGAATGAGTGTCAATTACTTAATTTTATTTTGGAAAGCCAAAATGGCCATTTACATCAGCAGAAGAGATAAAATTGAGCAAAGAATTGATCATAATGTTGAAAGGTGTTTGCAGCTATATCAAATCAAGCTTGTTAATTGATTTTCGTTTTTATAATCTATGACTCAGTAAAACATTTTTGAAAGAATATGGTTCATAGAGGAGCTTTGTTGTTCTGTTATTGAAAATGAACTTCATTTTGCACTTTTTTTATAAAATGGTTTAAAAATTGTGAAAATAAATTTATGTGATTTGATGTGATTAATATTTTTGTAAATAAAGGTGCTTTAAAATTCAAAAATTCTCTCTCTCTCTCTCTCTCTCTCATATATATACTGTAGAGAGAGAGAGAGAGAGAGAACTTTATCAGGCATTACAGATAAGATTAACTGAAAATGCCATTGAAATTTTCTGAAGATAGTCGGTTTCCTTCAGAGGTACATTCAAACAGCCGAACCACTTTTTGACTTTGAAACGTGTAGCTTATATTTATTCAATGAAATCACAATCTTTTTAAGTATAGCCCTCACATTAAGACATATCTTCTTGTCTTTCTATCCCCAAACTTAAGATCTTGAAATTATAAAAAAGACTTTTATGACTAAATTCAAGACTACAACTAAATTCAATTAGTTTGCATTCTGTTCTATGGAGAAAAATATTTTATAGAGAAAAATTGTGACCTTGGACCACAAAACCAGTCATAAATGAAGTTCTTAGCAATGCATATTACTAATCAAAAATTAAGTTTTGATATATATTTATGGTAGGAAATTTACAAAATATCTTCATAGGAACCTATCTTTACTTAATATCCTAATGATTTTTGGCATGAAGAAAAATTGATAATTTTGACCCATTCTGTGTATTGTTGGCTATTGCTACAAATAACACCAGTGCTACTTACAACTGGTTTTGTGCTCCAGGGTCACAATTGGTATGGATACTAGTGTGACAGCTAGTGGTGCCACCACACAATTACAAAAATAAAGCATATTTTCAAACAACCTTTGCAAACGCCCCTTACACTCATCACGCCATTACAATTATTCGTATCCTTAAAATATCTTACTACTTTATCTGGGGCTCGTCAGTAAAGAGATAACGTGACAAAAACATAAGTTTTGCTCGAAATGAACCTTGGCAATTTTGCCATCTCTATTGAAACCCAAATCTCAAAAGCGCTAATGTTTACTCTTGTTTTACTGCTTTGTCTGTCTCTGCATATTTTGGCAAGTCTTCAAAATTTGGCTTGCAATTCTATATCAGAATCTGAATTTCTTCTGTTCAGCTTGCTACCATGCCCCAAACTCTCGCTATTGGTTGAGCTGGAAAGAGATTGACTGATATGAGCGGATCGCTCTAAATGTTTTGATGGTTCCTGGGAGGCTTGTTTACACTTTTGGGGAGATAAACCCATGAATGTCCTACTTATAGAAGCCAATGAACAATAAACTAAGTTTAGAGAATGTATTTTGACATAAACTTCACCTTTAGCTTTATTAGCTATCATTTACATGCAGCACAGAATGTAATATTGACATATTCTAGCATGGGGCTGAAGCAGTATCATACACTGTTTCACACCCCAATCATTTATAAGGCAAATGAATGCAAAGCTTGCTGCCCATCGTGTACTGTGTAAAATGCCATTAATTCCTGCTAAAGCTTTCAAGCTGTGTTCACCAAACTCAGCACAGTACTTCAGGCTGTTCTGACTTAGTAGGCTTTATTTTTTCGAATTGATCAGACTTGATTGTCCTGTAGTGAAAATACTTCCATCCATACATATATTCAAGCTTTAAACTATTCAAACATTTCAAGCAAGGTTTTGTCTAGCCAGTGTCCGAGTTTGTCGTGACAAATTCTCTTTTTCTAGATAACGTATGCCTCCGAATGTGACAAGCCATTTAGTGTTTGTCCTGATGAGTCATTTTAGACCTGCATGGTCCAGTGCATGATGTGGCATAGCAGTGCCAATCTATCATCCACTGGCTGTAGTTGGATGTTTTCTTTTTTGCTTTTGTTCATGGTCTTTTTGCCTTTACAGTAATAATAGGACAGTTAAGACCAGACAGGAACGTGGATGCTTGTTTACTGACATGGGATGCATTCTGCATGAACACAACTGCTTTCACAACTGCACGTGCACAAGCCACTGTACCATGGCTTTGAATACTGTTGCTTATAGCATCTATGTTTTATACCATGTCTTTTTTAATTCTATTTGCCAGTGCGTTGATTTCATCGATAGCTATTTGCAGAAACCAGCTTTACTCAAAAAGCATTATAGCTGGATTCAAGTTTAAACATACATTTGTATAAATTTTTTTACATTTTGAAAGAGCACTTGCATAAGAGTAGTTAAAAATGTATGCAGTGGAAGAGCTTTATAGATTAGCACACTAAAGGTTTGAGTCTGCACTTGCGGCTTGATAAATGTTTATGGTGCACCGAGAGCTCAGCAATTGCTCCTCTATGAAGTTATGATACAGTCATGTTTTATGGAAGGCCTGATATTGAACTGTGCTCTATAGTGTGAACATCTTTAGAGGTACTATTGTCCTATGAAACATTTAACACCATTGTGATAAAGACTGATTGCCATCTGTGGGTTCAGTAACGAATGCTGTCAAGATGCTAAGACAAAATGTCCCTTCCTCAATGAAGTGAGCTGCATCAGGGATCCACACTGCAACTAAAATTGTCACAAATGAGGCAAAAAATGTGCAAGAATAATTTATCATCTATTCCCAATTGGTGACAAGTGGGAAAGCTTTATGTGCATCCATATTCAGTTTTGTCAGATACCATCGTGTGCATACCTGTGTTGAATGCCAATGAAAAATGACTCTTATGTACTGGTTGTTTGTAATGAATCATTTGAAATAACAGATTCAACAGTTTGAATCAGATTCAGTGAATCATTTAGAGATGGTACTGAGTTTACAAATAGCTCCCTCACTGAACTGCCAAGCAATTTTCATGGCCGATTCAAAATGAACCAAGAATCATTAAACAGAAGCCGCATCTAGGTAGCATATCTCTCTATTGGCTTTTTTAAATTTTATTAATCAGATATGATCTTGTTCATACCAGTGTTGAATGCCAATGAAAAAATGACTCTTATGAACTGGTTGTTTAAAATTTATAATTTTAATTGACAGATTCATCAGTTAACAGTTTGAATCAGATTCAGTGGATCATTTAGAGCTGTTACTGGGTTTACTAATGGCTCCCTCACTGAACTGCCACACATTTTCCATGTCCAATTCAAAATTAAACAAGAATCATTAGTTGGAAGCTGCACCTAGGTAGCATTTCTCTTTATTGGCTTATTTTTAATTAATCAGATATGATCTTGTGCATACCAGTGTTGAATACCAATGAAAAATGACTCTCATGAAGTGATTGCTTGATATGAGTTATTTATAAAAATTCATAAAACAGATTGAATCATTTAGAGCTGTTACTGAGTTCACAAGTGAGTAATTTTTTCAAGATTTCAAGATTCAAAATTTACCACAAATCATGACTGTTTCACAACAGCATTTTGTTGAATAAATTAACAATTTATTTTTTTATATATTTTACAAATTTTTAAAAACTAAATTATTTAATTATTTAAATTATTGGTTATTGTTTAAAATAATGTCCAATTATACAGTTGTATCAACTGTATGTCAAGTTTTTGGGGGGGGGTGGGAGGTGACATTGTCATTATAATCAACACAACATTTGACTTTTGATGTTTATACAAATATTCTGATTAAATTTAGCAAATTTATACTAAATACAATTATAATAACACCCTAGATATTATACCTTTGTCAAAGCTGTAGCAGAATAAACAGAAGTGTCTCTGTCAAGCGATTTTGTAATTTATCAACTCAAAAATCATTTGCCTCTTAAATATTTAATTCATAATTTCTTTGTTGATCCTCGTACATGCAGAAAAAGAACTGTCTCTGGCCATAGTATTGTGCTTAGATTGACTGCTAACTTGAAAACATCATAAAACTTACATGAGGTCAGTTGACATAATTTCAGCTTGATCTGTGACAGTTACTGCCACTCAAAACCAGGGCTTGCAGTTGTGTTGGCAGATCTCAACAGGCTTTCTCTCAGTTTGATGCAACCTCTTCCATCTGTGCACAGGGCCAAACTGCTACGCGGACACAGCGGTGATCCCGGCCGGCCGAGAGGTTAAGATCGATGAATGTACCATCTGCTACTGCACCTACGAGGAGGGCACCTGGCGTATCGAGAGGCAGGCCACCTGCAGCAAGAACGAGTGCCAGCCGAGCTAAGGCTCGAGACCCTCAGCCTTCACCCGGACAGCTGCGGAGATCTGGATCACCCGTCCCAGCTGTGGTCCGTATGGGCTCAGCACGGCAGCCCTGAGCCTCACACGCAGCCAAGACACCGGCATCACGTGCCGAAACATCCGTCGGTCATTTGTGACCGTTCATGACTATGAACTCAGAGTGTCCTGTAGCATGCAGCGGACGGGCCAATTAACCTGGGAACAAGGCCAAGGGCCAGAGTGCGAAACGCTACTTTCCTCTCGCTACCACGGAGCCTCTGAGTTGGCATGGAGTCATGACGAGTGATGAGATTCATACGTTAGAGTTACGTGTATAGTCTTAGGAGGCATGGGGTCGAATTCAACTATATTAATACTTCAAGTTTGTATTGAGATTTATAACCCATATAAAGGATATTTATTTATGTATGTACTGTTTCAACGATTATGATTGGATTCAGATATCTGATTTACAGTGAGATGATATTTTTTATAGCCACTGTATTTTGATATGCTGTAACGTTTTAATACCGGATCGACTTCAATCCGTCTTATTAGAATGTATAACGCACCTACAGCTGTCAATGTGTCTGGAGGAAACGTTTCGTCAAAGACTGTCAGGAGTGACACGTAACATCTAACACAATGTCAGGATAGTCAGCAGAGCAGAATGGATTCGGTCTCCATTCAAGGAAATCAAAACGGAAAAAAAGCTGCTTGCAGATATTTGCATTTATGTTAAGTCTCTATTGTGCTCTTATATGAGGTCTGTTTTGCTAAGAGGTGTTTCTATGTGTACGTGTTTTCATGTTTCAAATAAATCGTTACACTGTGCACGCTTGTTTGTGAGTTAGACGCTGATGTGAGGTCAACTGAGGTTAGTTAACATTTTTAAACAAAGGGCCATGCTTGAAATGTCAAGTAAAAACATGAAAAATGGCACAGAGTTCATGAGGAATATTGAAGCAGGAGGAGTGTCTGATCGAGTGGCCGGTCCAATAACTCGATGGTTAAATTCAGCCGTGTCAATAAACAGCTCCATATTAGCGTTTTGCTTTCAAGCCACTTAACCCCAGGTCTTCTTTTCTTGCAGTTAGTATTCTAAATTGTAGTGTAAATAGCACTGGGTGAAAAGCAGTGTTATTTTAGTGTCAGAGACACTTTTATAGCTTTTGTTAATATTTTGAATTAGTTGCTGTTTTTGTATTTTCGGTTTTCAATTTAATTTAAAAGTTTGAATAATTTTGTTGTTTAGTTTGTTTGGGAACACTTTAGTTTAGGGACCAATTCTCACTATTAACTAGTTGCTTATTAGCATGCATATTACTAGCATATTGGCTGTTTATTAGTACTTATAGAGCACATATTAATGCATGACCAAATTCTATATGCCTTAACCCGACCCAATTCCTAAACATACCGGTACTAAAACAACCTGCTATCAATAAGCAACAAATAAGAAGTTCATTGAGGGAAAACTGTTAGTTAACAGTGAATAATTCTCTAATCTAAAGTGTTATTTATAGTGTATGGATTTTAGTTTTTTTTTCAGTTTTAGTTGTTTTAGTACATAAACTAAATGAAAATGAGAATTGTACATTTTCGCATCATGTTTGTATTATTTCAAGCAACGAAAAGTTTTTTTTTATGGATTTAGTATTAGTTACGTATAATAACCCTGGTGAAAATCAGAATGAAACATAAAATAATTAACACTGGGTAATATAAAAATGATGACTGTAGAACTGGAAAATGTAAGGTGTTACATACAGCTGCAACAATGTCTTCATAATGTAACCATTTAAAATAAGTTTAGTTGGTATGACCTAGATTGATTCTGAAATACAAAATATTTTTGACTTGATTAAAGCCAGTTCATTTAGATGTTACCACATGAAGCACATTTTTAGGTTACCTGACAGAATATGTTTTACAGTGAGAGCAGAAGTGTAAAAATACTGTGAATCATACCCAGCTCTGATTTGCTTATTTTAATCAAACTCCCACCCTGGGGAAACTGTCTTGTTGAACTTCATCACACTGAAGAAAGAACAGAAGCTAAAAAGATCCTCACAATTCTGGTGGAAATGAGAAGGGACATCAACTGCACTGCAGTATTTCTCATTTTTCAGACCCTAGTGGAGATAAAATCAACAACAGATTTTAAAAACATAGGATTGTTTATAAACCTGTTCAAATTTGATGCTCAGGATAATGATCACAGCTACTGTAGTTAGTACATATATACTATGCATTAAATAATCACATATGCCTTCCCAGTTCAGGTCTTGTAGCATCTAATAATGAGATGATGAGTGGAAATGTCCAAATGTGCAGTTCTGGGCTACTCCAGGACCACTGGACTGAGAAACACTGATCTAGATGATTCAGTCAGCTCAAACACCTCCCACTGATGGAGATGTGAGATACATGTAAGATGTGTCTGTGCTTGAACAATAAGCTACTGTGCCGTCTTCCATACTGACATTGCTCATATGAATGCAGTCAGATTAAAAGAGGAATATTTTCACAATAAATTAAAATTAAACGATTTTAGATCAGTGTTATTTTAGTATCATTCACATGTTATAGTATTTATTAATATTTTGAATTAGCGATTTTACAGTTTTCATTTAATTTTAGATTTAATTTTGTTATGTGCTTTTGTCAGTTTATAGCTTTTATTTTTTTATATACTAATTAGCTTTAATATACTATTTAGCTTTAGTTTTTATTTATGTGTAGTCATTTTAGTACTTCAGCTTGTACTTAAAAAAAAACGTTTTTCATGTAATATTTATATTTTTGTTTTAAGCATTATATAAGTTTTTTTTATACCTTTACTTTAATCACTAGAATAGATTTAGTTTCAGTTTTAGCAAACAATAGCACTGTTTTAGACTCTAAATGGCATTTCTTCATTGGTATGCACCATGTTTTCAGAATTGACCTTTAATGTGCATGTCAACCATTTGATTAAGGTCAATATTTTTCATTAAAGGTCAGAATTAAAAACAAGTGCACAAATGACTCATGTTTTTAGAAGACATTTATCTCCAGTAATTTCTGTAGGGACAGTTCAAGTGTTAACGCACAACGACTGCTGTGATTTGCTCTAAACAAAACAAATCAGTGTTGAAAATGCTGATTATTAATTTAACGCGAGAGACGCAAAGTGAAGTTGACAGTTTCATGTGACAGGATAATATGCCCCAACATCAGGTGTGATATCAAAGATGCACATGCTGAATCTTGCATCAAAGTAATTCGATCAGATCCCTCCTGCCATATGGCAGCTCTTAAATGCAGTTGGGTTTGATGTCAAGGGCTCTGCCGCTAACTGAAAGCTACAAAGAGCGTAACACGGGTTAGCTGAGTAGATTATACAGTACTAAATTTTATTCCGTTGCCACTTCAGTGCATCGAGGCTCTCAGCAAACAAACGGCAAGTCTATCTTCAGGATTTTCTTCAGCAGCCTCATTTATGCATAAAAACGGCAATTAGTTTTTGGGATTAAATATGAGGGTTTATATTGAGAGGTTTATATTTCCCTCATGATGTTTTATCAGCAGTTAATAATGTGTCCAATCAATTAAAAGAGCATAAAATTACACAACATAATTACAGGCAGATTATGAATAACGGAGCAGAATTATGGGTCTTAAAAGAAACTGTCACTGGATTATACAGAAACTAATGTTCATTCAAGAAGTTGTTTCAAATATCTGTTTACATGCATGCTCTCTGTCTTGGTTGCCAGACAACCGGTGCATCCCTCCTGTAGCAAAACGTGCCTTCGGGCAAGACTGGGGGATTGTGGGAAAATGAAGCCAGATGCGTGCACATACATGATAGAAGAGCTGATCACCCCCCGGCATCTCCCTGTGCTTCAATCTGTCTCTTTCTTTATCTCTGATCACCTCCAATGTCTCTTTCTCTCTCTCGACGTCTCAGCTGTGGGGCTCAATGGATTTGGAATCATGGATTTCTTCATGCATCCTTTTGTAAAGTCTGACACCCTGCTGGCTGTACACAATTGCCATTAAAGTGTCTCTTTCCCACAGTATCGCTTAACCCCTCTTTGGCTTTTCTTACATCAATCTAGCCATCTATTAGATGAGAATACTTTCTTTTATATTTCCCTGTTCAGTTCTTCAGCTTTGACCTTAAAATGAGCTCTTATCATGTGCCAAAAGATCTGGATGCTCGGCTGTTTTATGTATCCCACGCACATTTATTATATATTTTTAAGCAAAACAGCCTCTTTTTTTGATAGTTTCAGCTCTATTTGGTCTAGTTGAGCTCAATTATTAAAACTAACTCTAATGACTACACAGTCGAGGGTAGCCTGAATTAGTTTGCCCCTTTGAAATGGAATTCCCAAAGTGTCTTAATACCAGCAACTCTGTGTGTCTTCAAAGGGAACTTTTAATGAGGGAATCTGTTACACAAACTAAAACCGATTACCCCACGCTGCATCTAAAATTTCCCCTAATATACGAACGTCCCCTGGTCATTCAAATGATAGTAAATGCTTCTCCCTTAACAAGCAATGACATTCATTTCTGGCTTGTAGCCAGATTACTTCATACATGGCTAATACCCCATTAAACATGTCTGTCAATCTGTGCTGATTTCCTCTGGACCAAGCTGCATTCCCACTGGCTGAAATCTGGAGGAGTTTCTGACACAGAAAACACAAACCGCTGTGCAAAATGATTCATTGAGTGATTTTGTCGGTAATTGTGTTTGTGTAAGGTATAAAATGAACAATAAGCGTTTGGCTGTGTGCCATTAGCAAGATATCCACATCACTTCGAAACAAATAAAGAGGAAATTTCACACTCTGATTTCTGGCCTTCTTACACACAGCACTACAAATGACAATTAAATGATAGCAGCGTCTTAAAATTAAACACAGCACCCAATTTATTAAGCTATGTGGTTGTTCATTATGAAAGATAAACATGCAGAAATTTAAATACAAATCACCAGCTCATGAGCAGAATAATGTTTCAGCTCAAGGAATAAAGTCTTATCAGGAATAAGTCAGATATTTAAGTAATATCACAAGCAAGAGGGTTTTTGTACAGACCTTGATTGTGGTTTTGATAAAATATACATTTATATTATTTATGTATTATATACTATTTCATTTATATTATTGTTGATACAGTATTTAAACTTAAAGGGATAGTTCACCCAAAAATGAAAATTGTCATTACTCACCCTCATGTCGTTCCAAACCTGTAAGACCTTCGTTCATCTTCAGAACACAAATTAAGATATTTTTGATGAAATCCAAGAGCTTTCTGACCCTGCATAGACAGCAAGGAGCTGACACGTTCAAGCTACGAGAATACTTTGTGAGCACAAAGAAAACAAAAGAGAAGAGAAGGGAAGAGAAGAAATTGTTGAATTAAGTCGTTATTTTTGTTTTCTTTGCGCACAAGAAGTATTCTCGTAGGTTCATAAAATTAAGGTTGAACCACTGATGTCAAGTGGTCTATTTTAATGATGTCCTTACTACCTTTCTGGGCCTTGAATGTAGCAGTACAGTTGCTGTCTATGCAGAGTCAGAAAGCTCTCGGATTTCATGAAAAATATCTTCATTTGTGTTCTGAATATGAACGAAGGTCTTACGGGTTTGAGGGTGAGTAATTAATGACAGAATTTTCAGTTTTGGGTGAACTATCCCTTTAATTCATTTATTTGTTTTACTTGTTTATATATATTTATGTATTTATAGTATTGAATTAATTTTACTTTTTAACACAGTTTTTCTCTAAACCACCTAAGAAGACCATTTGAATAGCCAAGCCAACCAAGTAAAGAACTGATCATTGAAAGAAACTCATAAATGAATACGATTTATAAAAAATAATTTAGAAACTAGAATGACATGTTCTAATATTTCAAATATTTATATATGTAACACTTTATTTTGATGGTCGCTTTTGAACATTCTGCTGACAATAAAACGTTGCACCTACATGTCAACTTTCATTAGAGTAGTAGACTTTCTGATTAATATCTGCTAACTCTTTTTTGAGATGGTGGCCCAACAGACATACTGACTATAAGTAACTTTGCAAGTATGTCAACTCATTCTAACACTTACCCTAGCAGTCTGCTAATACTCTACCAACACTCTACTGAGAGCTAGTAGATATGTAGGTGCAACGTTACTTCTAGTCAACAGAATGTGTTAAAGGGGCCATCAAAATAAAGTGTAACCTCATATATTATTATTAATGTTTATTTTATTAATTAATCAATTAACTATGATTACTTTGTTTTTACATTTTGTTCATTGTATATTTGACATCTTTCTCTGAATTTCACAGTATTTATCCCCTTGAGATGACAATAAGAAGACCATATATACTCTCCAAATATACTCAAGCGACACATGAAAACGCATCTCTTTCACTTGACTAGTCATTTGACTTCATCCTAAATAATAATAAAAAAACTTTGCTTTCTCTTTCCTTAACCCCTCCCTGGGCTGCGTTTCCCAAATGAATCATAAGCCAAGTTGATCGTAGCTCCAATTGGTGGCAATGGGTCTACAATGTTCTTAGGCTTACGATATTTACGATTGGGAAACGTAGCCCTAATCAATGCCTGAAACTTTTTACCATGAGCACTTCCTGTGTTTATTTGCCTCTTTATGATGAATCACTTGTTGTATTCCTCAATTGTAAGTCGCTTTGTATAAAAGCGTCTGCTAAATCAATAAATGTAAATGTAAATATATAATAATTATTTATTTTTGACATTTAATACACTGTTTTACTCTGAACCCCTAAGAAGACCATTTGTGTAAAGGCAACAAGTAAAGTGCACCACTGCACTATATTTAACCTGATGTCCTTTTATTATTTGTTCAACTTTTAAATCTCATTTAACTGCATAGTAGGGTGACCAGATTTCTGCAGACATTTCTAGTTCAGTGTTCAATATAGATTTCCAGTATTATCAGTAAATTCCAGGTAAATTCCAGTTCTGTGTATTTTGACCATAGTACCCATATGACAAGCTATTGTATAACATTCTGTCATACTACTCTACATTTAGTCATCAGATTAACTCACGGCACCCTCGTTCCCCTCAAACTAAAGCTCATCTGCGATGACACGATGCTGCTGCTCTTGTGGTCCTTCCTCAGGCTTGTTTACTCTGGTCCAGTTTTCGACAGCAAAACTAGTGCAAGCAAGTAATTAGCAGAATAAGATGAACGATAACACAAGAATAGCAAGCAGACCCCTCTGTTTGTCAAAACAAACACCATGCGATTGAGGCGACGACCTGCTGGTCTGTCTTGACACATGAGGTATTATTTCACTTTGCACAGTAGAAAAAAAATGGGGCCATTTCTGTGGATAGCAACAGCTGGGAACAGGAGACCTAAAAAAAAAAACAGAGACGTTATACTGTACTGGAAATTCACCAGTGAAATCGATATGCCTGATTTCAACAGAGAATCCGATTTTCTCTGGTCCAGTAGCGCCAGCTGTGTGTCTGTGCTTGTCGTCAGACTGTTGTCAGCAGCCTGCAGCACAAGCGGCAGATGGAAACGCTGCATTAAGAAGGTGTGATGTGGTCCGAGATGAGGTGATATGCCTAACACCCTCCAAAAAACACCTCTACCTCAATCATCCTCCACTTCACAGCTCACGCCTAAAGAGAAAGTACAAGAGAAGACATGCCAGTCCCTCGATTAAAAGAAGAGGGGGGAAACAGATGAATATTGGCTATCTGTTTTCTTAAGTTGTGCCAACCACCTGTTGCGTCTCCATGTGAGTGTGTTATTGATTGGCTCGCGTGTGGTTGGAGGCGATGCGAGTGATTGGGGGAGAAGGCTAATCCTGCTCATCCTCTTTTTCGCCGGAGTTAGCGTGCTGGGGGAGATGCCACGTCTCCTCTCTTCACCGCTGTGACCTGAATACAGAGCATGTCTTGGTTCAGCCTGGAAGAGCATTGTTTTGATACGGATGTCTGCATAACTAGATGTCAAGCTGTCTGAGCGTGAGGTCATGTTAACATAAAGAAAAACCACTCTGTTCTCTTTGCTTCAAGGAATGTTAAAATCCAGGTATTTGTGTATCTTTTTTCATCCTTGGGATTGTTAAATTCTTGCTAACAGGGACCCTTTAAGGCTATCTGATGCAAGCTACTGAAAACAGAGAGATTGTGTTCTCTTTGTGAAACTTAAGAGATTGACTTGGCCCAAAATAATTATTCAGTTATCATACTCACCCTCTTGTCCTTCCAAAGTCGTATGACTTACTTTTATCTGTGGAGAATTTTTAGTATTGTACTGGTTGTTCTTTTCTATCCTAAAACTAATAATGAGGACTAAAGCATTCAAGGTTCAAAAAGCATTTTATGAAAGTGGTTCATAAGGCTTGTGTGTTGCATTCCAAGTCTTCTGAAGCCATATAATAGCTATAAGTGAAGAACAAACTGAAAAGTCATTTTTCACTATAGTTCCAATTCATGACTGAACCATTCAGAGTGGTTTTGTGAGAGGAATCAACCATTCATGGAAAAGATCCAACTCAAAAGAACGATTCATTCACAAATTTGGCATCACTACTTTTCTTATTACTGAACAAATCATTTAAGGTTCACTCACATTTGCTGTTGTTTGGTGAATTTTGGAGGCAAAATAGGAATCAATGTGATTGGGAATTTCACATGAGGGTAAATAAATTGCATTATTCAGTAATTATCTTCCCTCCAGTGGACTTTTAGGTTGTTAATGAATCGGTCTGATACAAGCTGCTGTATGTAATATTGACAGCTAGCGGTTGAAATGAGTTCTGCAGTCCAAATCCAAAATATTGGGGAGAAATGTTTCTCCCGCCCCCTACTCAATGCTTTTTAAGTCAGGTAGAATCTGTGATCTCTGACCCTAGTTTGTTTGCTGGCTTCCAAGGCTATACTGCGTTTTCTGCCAAATGGCAACCCAGGGTGTCAAAATACTATTGGGTAAATTGGCAGTGGGCAGAATCACACAGACAAAACAAAAACAGACATTCCGACACAGAACACACATTTCAATGTAGTGTTGTTTTTTAGAGAAACAAATATGTGAACTTAGCATGTTTCCTAAATATCTACTAACATATCATGGTATTTTTATGCTTTAGGACAGTCCAAAAATTACATACAGCACCTTTAAAAAAGGTGCATTTCAAAAAATGATTAATTCAATAATTGGGCAAGCGACGCTTCCTCTTCTCTCAAAAACTCACCTATTGTGACCGTCAATAAAATAAATCAACTACAGGATCAGTCAAATCATTTAAGGTACGGTCACATTTGATGTTGTTTAATAAGTTTTTGTGGAAGAATTCCTGTCATTTCAATAGCAATCCATGGAATTGGGAATTTCGTTTGAGGGCTAGAGTTTTTACAGTAAGTTATTATTCATTAATTATCTTCATGAGTGGACATGTTATTGAAGCAGTCCAGATCATGAATGAAACATTCAGACTGGTTTTGTCACTGAGTTAAGCATGACTACCGAATCATTCCAATTAGTAACCAAATCATTTAAGGTGCATCAGATTTACTATTGTTTAACTTTTTTTTTTCAATGGAAATCTACAGGATCATGAATTTCATGTGAGGGCATTTTAGACTGGTTTTAAAAGACTGACTCAAAAGCCTGTTCCTCACAGAAAATTATAATATGACTTGAGAAGACTTGGAAATAGTGCCAAAGATGTATGGATTTCTATTATGATACTTGTATGATGCTTTTTCGCCATTCTGGAGGTTGACAGCCCCAGTCCTCATTTACAATTATATTGAAAAGACTGACCAGGATATTCTTCAAATTTCTCCTTTTGTGTTCCGCATAAGAGAGTCATACAGGATTGGAATGACATGATGGTATGTATATGATGATATAATTTTCATTTTTGGATGAACTAAGTCTATAATGTTTCTTTAACATTACTCCAAATCATATCTTAAAAGGCAGCAGTTGTTGCTTGTACCTGAGAGGACACAAGCAGCACCGAGCAGCAGTTAAGGCATAATGTTAGCCCATTTTTAAACGAGACTCTATTAAATGTCGAGACAGTTGACAGCAATTAAGGTGCTTAGAGAAAGGCATTTACTCAATCGTCTCTTTCTGTTGCAGTCGGTTTCTCTGGCCCAGGTAATTTCGAACCAGTCTTAGGGAATGAAAACAGGTTGGCTCTGCAATTGTGTGCCAGTCTAATAATGGAATCTCGTAAGTCACAAGGGACAGGCTCATTTTTACAAAGCAACAGAGAAAGTCCATTACCCTCTGTATTGCCTACCTTATGGTGCCTTTTATTTCTTAATTGAAACTCTTGGCTGTGTTATAGAACGGACAGAAACACAGAGAAACAGGGGCTGCAGAAGAGGGGAGAGACAGCAGACAGCCAGATCCAGAAGCCCTCTCTTCTTTGCCACCTTCGGCAATGACGGGTCTAAAAATATCTACAAGCTTCAATGAGCATGATCTTCCCAGTGAGGACACTATCACCATCCCCACTCATCTCACAGCTACGAGGGAACTAATAACTAGTGACTCCAATGCAAACAGTCAGATTATTAGCAAATTGTCAAACTGTTAATAGGTTTGACGGATCAATCATTGATGAGTAAACATACTGCAATAAAGGTATGCTTGTTATAGTGCCCAAAGAGTAGGTAGATTGAGGTTTAAGATGCACCGTGATATCAAATTTTATTTGGTAGCAGCTCCACAGAGCAAGTAATGCAGGGGTCATACTCTGAAACGGGTCATTTTTCAAGTTTGACTAGGTGATTTTTGTTTTTAAAGAACGTTTTTATCTGTTAATAATTGCATTTGAGATTTGAAGGTAAATTAATCAATTGTAATAAATGTCAGGATATAATTATGCCTTCAGAAAGGTAACCATTTAATTTTACATCACTAACTAACCCTGCTGTGCTCAAATTCATGAAACTACAAGGTGAAAATCATGGAAAACCTCATAAAATGTAAGACTCCTAACACACACACACAAATATATATATATATATATATATATATATATATATATATATATATATGCTAAAATAGCAAGAAGAACACATGAATATAAAGAGCCAAAAAAAGGTATCTGGATATTTGTTTGTATGGATTTGTATGGTTTGTTTGGATATTTTGCAAAATTTTAGTTAAAAATTGGATTCAGCTATTAATTGTTAAGGTTTCTTGTTTACAAATATGTACAGGAGAATACAAATGTTTTCGTTTAAAGTGACCCATAGATTTGTGCCATTGCATGTTTTCCAAGCACAAGTAATAGGCTATAATTTTTTGTTTATTTTCATTGACATCTAAAAGTGTTTTTGTCTGCTGCATTTATTTCTCCTTGTTTTATTGTTTTGCCCATTTTATTTATTCATAAGTTTGCAGCTGCTATGCATTTTAAGTGATCTGCAGCTGAACTTCTCTGTGGCGATTAATCAGATCTTATGTTGTTCAATGTGTAAGTGCAGTGATGGTGTTTAACAACACATCACGTTCATTTTTACCATCACGACAGAGCTGACTAATTCACAAATCAGATTAATGTCTATTATGCATTCGCCTCAAGGTGGGAACATCATTTGGCTGTAATCTCTAAGAGACCCTTCAGCTTCCTGACAGGCCACTGCTATTGTCTGATTTCTTGCCCGTACATACCACTTCCAGTAAAAGGGTCTGTGAATACGAACCCCCACACGTTTCATTCGGCGCCTCTGAGCCCTTTTGTTTTCCATTTCCTATTCCCACGTTTTGTAACAGCTTCTCAGCTGTTGGTTCGGATCCTTTTAAATTGTTGCTTCTGATTATGCGCGTGTGACAAGCCCAACCATTCTATCTCAAAAATGTCAATTGGCTCTGACTGATTTTCATTTGAGCTGTCTACTCCCAACACGGCATTGATTTCTAATGAGAGAGCTGAGTAAACACTGTCATCTGAGGAAATACATACGCTGATTATAACCTTCTCTATACTGAGGGAAATGATGGCTCACAGATATCTGTCCGCTCCCTCAGTCCCTAATGAAAAATATAGAGCGGCAGATTTGTTACTTCATTGGGCTAATTGAGTGTGACAGGCAAAGAGCAAGGAAGAGGGAGGGTGATAAAGCAGCACACAGAAGCTGCCAAAGGCCACACTGGCAGGACAAGCTCACCCCAGGTGCTCATGGGGGTTTCATAGGATGACTAGTGTTTGGATGAGCAGTGATGCTGCTGAGGCCAGCAGGGCATGGGAAGACGGGAGACCGGAGAGGAAGAAAGGCCAATGATCACTCAGACTTACGAGCCTTGGCGAGGCCTGGCTATAAACATGGCTAAATATTCACTTTCATTAACTGAGCATGCATTTGGAGCGGCATACATCCTGTTACTTAAGAAATCAGATTGTTTTGGAGAACATTATGGAGAAATTAATAGGATAGTTAAGGCAAAAATTAAAATTCAGAAAATGCTGTTATTTTTTTTTCAGTGGAACACAAGAGAAGACATTTTGTAGAATCTTCACGCAGACATTTTCCATAAAATGACAATTGACCCTTCGCAAAAACCCGCCCGCCTTAGTTACTGTTGCTATGTCTGACAAGCCATGCCACTCTCACACTACACACCATGTTCTCACGCAGTAAAAATACATCACGGAGCAAAGAGGAAACTGACAACATGCCGACAGACAAGACAGAGCAAGTTACTTCTGGTATGAAACAAAGTCCCAGCTTTCAAATGTTGTCCTTTTTTAAAAGAAATTGAAACAATAAATACTAGGGAGGCACGATATTTATCGGACAGATAAATTATCGACCGATATGGGTGAAAATGACGTCATTTTTATTGCTCCGATAAATAAATGAAATCCGATAACTAGATCCGATAAAGTAGCTTGCTGGTAAATCAATCAGTCAGTCTGATTTATCTGAGATTCATCCGCTTTCCGAGCGCAAGTGACTCTCAGCTCGTGTCGCGCTCATTACGTCATCATCTGTGAACATGTCTTCGCCTGTCTGGAAGTTTTTCTCGGTGGCAGAGGAGGACAATGCCATTGCTATTTGCAAGGTATGTTCAGCAAGGATTCTGAGAGGAGGAAAAAAGGCATCAAGTTTTAACACAACAAATCTTATATCTCACTTGAAAGGTCGTCATCGCGGCGAAGCTGTATTAAGGGACTTTAAGCAGCCTTCACTGTTGGAACGGCAATGGCATTCCAACGTCATATTGCGCGTTCGCGACTTCAACGGCTACTTCGTGGCGTTCGCAGCTGTTGCTTAAAGTCCCTATATAACTTCCTCATCCTCATGCACTAAAAATGTTGAATAGATTAATTTCTTTATGCATGAAATACTTGAATATAAATTTGTTGTTAATGAGTTGACCGTTCGCAAAACTCGCCCACCCTTAGTTACTGTTGCTATGCCCGACATACAATGCAGCTCTCACACTACACATGTTCTCACGCAGTGAAAAATACATCGCAGAGCAAAGAGGAAACTGACAAAACACCGACAGAGCAGGTTACTTCTGGTATGAAACAAGGTCTCAGGACCCTCAGCTTTTTCATTTTTAAAGAAATTCAAACAATAAATACAGTTTTGTGGCTCTTTAATGTGTCGTGACAGATCACTGTATTGCCTCAGTTCAAACACGTGAACCGATCGTCTTTTCATATTTACCTAAAGCACGAAATGAACATGAATAAACATCAGAAAGTGTTTTATTTCAACCGCGGAACACACCATTGTTCAAGTTTAAATCCGCTCTTCTGTCTGAGTTGTGGTTGAGGCTAGAAGGGATACAGCTGCGGCTACTGGGCATGCGTATTTACATATTTTCCAAGCCGACAATATAACGTGAAACCTATGAAAATGGTTTTAAAAAGCACATAGCGCCGTAGTTTCATCACTTTACAGTGTCGCAGTGACGGTCAGTTTTTGCAGTAAAGTATCTGTCATAGTTTAATGAGCGGAAGATGACATGAAGCGACCCGAGGTTATAGCTGCATTGTAAACAGATGAGCGCACATGTGCATATAAAGCTCCCGATCGGGGCGAAGTTCACGGGATTTTGTCCACAGAATGATAAGAGCACACATTTTAACATATTATCTTATTATTTCACACTCAGCATTTAACTTTAGCGCTGCAAGCCATGCGTACAGCGCCGGTGTCCTGACATTTTATCCTACCCATCAGATTTTCCTACCGGGACTTACTGCGCATGCGCACATCAATATTTCGTCCTTTTTCTCATGCTGAACAACAATATTTAATGCATCTGCATTACTGTAAGGGGTAGGTTTAGGGTTGGAGTAGGTTACCGTTACCGTGGCAGCCATCAACAGCACAGCTTAACCCTCAGCACATTTTTATATTGAGTTATAGAAAAAGTTTTAATTCAGTCGATCTTTTTTTACCCCGTTTTAGCATGGATTTCTATGTAGCTGTCGGGCAAGATGGCGGATAGCAGCGGCGGCGCATAATCTCTGCGTTCTGATTGGTTAGATCGCCTGTCAATCAAGCTCCTTGCAAAGCAGATAAGCCATAGTTCTGTTAAACCATTTCTGTTACTAAGTATTGTGGTGCCTTACACAAAAAAATAAAAACATTTGAAAAGTCAGGACTGATGTTTGCTATTATAGTTAGGCCAGAGCTACTAAAATATTAGTTTCATCTGTGCATCTTAAAGATTTTGTATTCTCCTGGGTGCACAATCTGCAGATTATTTGAAAATTATAATATAATTATAAATATAATAATTATATATATATATAATATAAAAATATGAATTTATCGGTATCGGTATCGGAATCGGCCATGAGAAGGACTTAATTATCGGTTATCGGTATCGGTTCAAATTTTTCATATTGTGCATCCCTAATAAATACCATTTTGTGGCTCTTTGATGTGTCTTGACAGATCACTGTATTGCCTCAGATCAAGCGGTACACGTGAACCGATCGTCTTTTTATATTTACTTAAAGCACAAAATAAAAATGAATGAACATCAGAATGTAATTTATTTCAAATGCGGAAAGACGTCAATGCACAACATTTTTCAAGTTTAATCCACCAAAGTTAATCTACTCTCTTGTCTTATTTGGATTCAGGACTCAGGACGTTTTTGCCAGGAAAATCAAAAGGGTGGTGCTTATCCGCACTCCCAAGAGCCTCTGTTCAGACACAAATGAATGCTTATAAAATGCTCAGAGTAATGCTGAAAGAGCTCGCCCCTTTGGAATTATAATGTTCTGCATTCCGAGTAGTTTTGAGATATCGAGCTTCAAAGTTTTTCCATTACATTTGACTGTGTAGATAGAAATTTTTAGTTTTTTTAAATAAAAAGTCCCAAAATGTACACAACATTAAAAAAAGCTATCACATAATGTAAATAAGTTGTCTCAGAATAAGAATATGTGAATAACTAAATTTTGACAAAAATGTCAGATAGAACCTTATAATTCCAAGGGGACGAGCTATTCTGTACTGTAATATCATTGTGTCTTGCAAAGAAAATGAATATTCAAACTATAGTCTTACATATATTATATATATATATATATAGTCTATAGCAGGGGTCATCAAACTTGATCCTGGATGGCCGGTGTCCTACAGAGTTTAGCTCCAACTTGCCTCAACACACCTGCCTGGAAGTTTCAAGTATACCTAGTAAGACCTTGATTAGCTGCTTCAGGTGTGTTTGATTAGAGTTGGAGCTAAACTCTGCAGGGACACCGGCCCTCCAGGACCGAACTTGGTGACCCCTGGTCTATAGTATCAAATATACTTATTATACTCTGTCATAACACTGTAATTTTAATTACCTCATCTGTCGACACGATGTCGGTGAATTGCAAACATGTTCACATCACTATGATCAGATACTTTCTTAACTGCTGTCTTCTCACCGCTGTCATCTTTGTTGTATGTTTATTTTGTTATTGAGAGGAAAGCGCACAGCGCATATTTACATATTCATATCAGATGTCGCTCTCAGCAGAATGGACGCATTGGGATGTTCATTAACTGCTCGTTAACAAAGTATTTCCAACTTATTTTTACATTTAAGCCAAAAAAAAAAAAGAACTGTAATAACCATGAATCATGTTCAGCCTGTTCTTGTATGTTACGTGCAGACATGTCCGAGCACGAGCACACATCTTGCTGGCTGCAATTCACTTAATGGCCACCGGTGTCGCTAATAACAAGAGTTTCTGAATTCCACATATAGCCCCTTTAGTAGTAAGTAGTAACGTAGTAAGGACACCATTGAAATAGTCCATGTGACATCAGTGGTTCAACCATAATTTTACGAAGCTACGAGTACTTTTTTTTGGCGCAAATAAAACAAAAAGTATAGCTTCGTAAAACTATGGTTGAACCACTGATGTCACATGGACTATTTCAACGATGTCCTTACCTTTTGGGCCTGGGAATATTTCAGTTGGAGGGTCAGAAAGCTCTTGGATTTCATCAAAAATATCTTAATTTGTGTTCCGAAGATAATCGAAGGTCTTATGGGTTTGGAACAGCATGAGGGTGAGTAATTAATGACAGAAGTTTCATTTTTGGGTGAACTAACCCTTTAAAAATGTAAAAATTTTGACTTCCACAGTATAGGGAAACAAATATTATGGAAGTCAATGGGGACCATCAACTGTTCTTCAAAATATCTTCTTTTGTGTTTAACAGAAATTCGTAGCTTTGGAACGACATGACAAAATGACAAAATTTTAATTTTTAAAGTGAACTATCCCTTTAAGACATAAAAATAAGAATAATATAGCATTATACTATTAAAAATAAATGTTCTTTATTGGCATCAATGGTTTCATGAAGAACATTAACATCCATGAATCCATTTCATAACAGGTTCTTTATAGCGGAAAAGTTCTTCAGATTAGGCTATTAAAATGTTCTTTACACAAAAAAAAGGTTATAGAAACTGTTCACTTAAGCTTTCTTTAGGGAACCTAGAATTGACCTATGGCATTGAAAATATGAAAATAACGAAAATCGCTTTTAGGATTGTAGAAGTTATCTGCATTACAGAGGGAAAGGTTTGACATCCCAAAACTTTCTTTTGAAAACCTTTAATAATGCTGGCATACTGCTGGGAGACATCAAGATAAATGTCAGTGCATTTTGTTTACAAAATAAATTAAATTCAATCTTGATTTTAACTCTAATACTTTAATGTACCAGACAGTAAAAGGCCCTTTAAGGCCTGTAAGTGAGCACCTTATTAGAGAGGAAATAAATAAGCATCATCTGAGCAATCATTGCTGTCTCTCTCTCTTTCTGTTTCTCTTTTTCTTTCTCACACTTGCACTCACAGTCTCCCACTTTCTTTTTCACAGTCCCAGGCGTCATTGCAGGTCAGTGTCCATCCTGGGTCTGTTGTCTAATTAACAAGACGCAGCCAAAAAGAACCCTGGCCAAAAAGAAAAACACACACACATAGCCCAGAAATAAATATCATAGAAAATGGAAAAATACTGTAAGTGGTAACTAGCAAGTTCATCAAGACAAACTTTGAAGTCGTGTCTGAAAGTTTACAAAATTTTAAAACCCTTTAGGTTTGAAGGCTGTCATACACTCAAATGCATACAATCAATGAGGTTCAATTTTGTTTGGACCCCAACATTCTTTAAAATGTCTACTTTTATTTTCCAAAGAAGAAAGAAAGTCATTCAGGTTTAGAGTGTGGTGGATGGGGCTTGCAAGCTCTAAAACCAATTATAATTTTGAAGAAACCATAACCCAGGTTTATACATTGACAGTATGTAGGCTTGACTAACAAACTCCACAGCAGCTGCTCAAGCTTCTCTCTCTCCTTTTTCATCCCTTTCTTTTACCCTTTCTTTTCCCTTCTCTCATGCCATCTTCTAAAATATACAGTTGCATTTCTTTTTCTAGATGAATGAGGCTTACCCAAATTAGCCACTCTGGTGCACGGCTGGGCACCATGGGATGGGTGTGCGGCTATTTAAATAATGTCAGGGCCTGCGAAGGGAAGGAGGGAGCAGACTAATAACCAGATTTCAGCAACATGGCACTCTCACTCTGTCTTTCTCTCCCCCTTTCCCCCTCTCTCTCTCTGAAGAAAATTATTTCTTGGACTAAAAATACCCATATCCCTGCCAAAAATACTTTCATCTCCAAGCACCAAAGATGTTCTAATTCATTAAGAGCTCCCCCACTGAATGAACCTCAAGCGAAAGAGCGCAAGAACAAATAAATTAAGGATCGAGCATTAATTAAACGGAATAGCCACGCTGACGTTAACACAAAGCATATCACGTTTTATCATATTATTTGGGGACGTGAAGGAGCGTCTATATTGCACATTCCTGGTGAATTCTCGTTTTGCAAGGGGCGCCGCTCACATGGATCATGTAACACTGCTTTAGCCAAATGCCTGAGGAGTCTTTTACCAATGGTGTTGCAAAAATGTCATCACACTGTCCTTGTCAGGGATAATATGGCCAATTAGTGTGCACACAGACCCGGGAAGATCAAAAAACACAAATTGCAGGTCGTGTTTTGGATGGAGTTCATTCAGGAGTGCAATATTTTATAGAAGTGAGCAGCACTCTATGGCATTTCTAGGCCTAGAGTGAAGCATTAATTCTTAATTGTTTACAGAGGAATTTGTTTACGTCTCTGCAAACACCACTGCGGTTGTTTGTGTGTCTTCAAACACACAGGCTGTGCATTACTGAACGAAAATGCAAATTGAAGCATAAATAAAATAAATGGCTGTTAAATGACTGTCAAATGTCCTTGATTAATTCAATTAACCATCAGAAACCTTTTGATCTGCTTTCACATCTTAATGAACACTATCTCGTTGTATATTTTTGCATTGGTAAGCATGAGTTTCTAGTTTTGCTGGTCACAGTTAGCTGGAAAGTCTTTGATTGTGTCATGTGATTTATCTAATAATAATAATAATACATTTTATTTAATGGCGTGACTGAAGGCCCTGGCCCCCATTTTGACCATTTTAACTGAAGGAATAGACAGGAGACCAGAAGAGGAAGAACGGAGGGCACAGGAGGCAGTGTATGGGTGGAGCAAATCAGACAGATATGTGGGAGCAAGATTACGGAGTGCCTTAAAGGTGAGGAGAAGGAGTTTGTATTGAATTCTTTGGGGTATTGGGAGCCAGTGAAGTTGGATGAGGATCGGTGTGATGTGTTCTATTGATTTTGTGCAGGTAATGATTCTTGCAGCAGAGTTATGGACATTTTGGAGTCGTTGGAGGAGCTTTTGGGGTAAACCGGAAAGAAGGGCATTATAGTAGTCGAGACGTGAGGTGACAAGGGCATGAACAAGAACTTGGGTTGAGTGCTGAGTGAGTGATGGGCGGAGTCTAGAAATGTTACGTAAATGGAAAAAAGCTGTGCAAACTGTATTGTTAATATGTGAAGTAAAGGAAAGAGTAGAGTCCAGTATTACACCTAAACTTTTGACCTGAGAGGAGATGGGGACCCGACAGCCTTCAATGCTTATACTGATGGGTGGGGATTTGGAGAGTGTAGATTTGGAACCAATGAGAAGAACTTCACTTTTATTGCCGTTGAGTTTGAGTTTGTTCTTTGTCATCCAAGATGTAATGGCCTGTAAACAGTCAATAAGTGCAGTGGGGCATGATGAAATACTGGGTTTTGTGGAAATGTACAATTGAGTGTTGTCCGCGTAGCAGTGAAAGTAGATACCAAAGTGCTGAAAAATATTGCCAAGGGGGAGGATGTAAATAATGAACAAAAGGGGACCTAACACTGAGCCTTGGGGAAAATGACTTGATGTTTTTCATATGTACAAACTGTTTCCTGTCGGAGAGATATGAGTTGAACCATTTTAGAGCAGTACCAGTGACCCCAGTGCCAGCCAAACGCTCAAGTAAAACTGGGTGCGAGATGGTATCAAAGGCGGCACTGAGGTCAAGGAGAATGAGAATGGAGAGAAGGCCGGAATCAGCTGCACGGAGGAGATCATTGGTGATTTTAACTAGGGCTGTTTCAGTGCTGTGTTTAGAACAAAAAACGGATTGGAATGGCTCAAACAGATTGCTATTTTGAAGATGATCCTGAAGCTGTGTTGTAACAGTACGTTCAAGAATTTTGGCAGTAAAAGGTAAATTAGAAATGGGACGGTAATTATTGAAATCTTTGGGATCTGAGCCAGGTTTCTTAATTATAGGCGTAACTGAAGCAGTTTTGAGTGATAATGGAACAATACCAGTGGACAACGAGGAGTGAACTATGGCAGTAAGGACAGGAGAGAGTGTGGAGAGACATGAATGTGGGGAGTGGATCAAGGGAGCAAGTAGATGAGCGTGCTGAAATGATGATGTTACTGATTTGTTGGATTGATGGTAAAATGAAGTCAGAGAGTGTGGTGAGTGGTGATGTATGTAAGTTATTAGTCCAACTGCAGTCAAGGTGTGTTGAAAAGGATGTGGTCAGATGTTTATGGATTGTGTCAACTTTGTTATGCAAAAAGTCTTGACATTGGGATACAGTAGTGAAGTGGAAGGTGGTTTCTGACAGCTTAGTGAGTCCTTAGACAGTGGAGAAAAGTGCTCTGGTATTGAACTCATGATTATTAATTACATGTGTGTAATATTCAGATTTAGCAGAGTTCAGAGCGTTTTTGTAGGTGGCAACATGGTCAGAGTACATTTGTTGATGGATAATAAGTCCAGTTTTATTAGAGAGACGTTCCAAGCGACGGCATTCTTGTTTCAGTAAACGGAGACCAGGAGTGAACCAGGAGTGATTTCCTTTTCCTGGTGCATTTCAGATGTGGACCAGTGCAAGTCATAAAAGCCGCTATGCTGTTTGGCTTTTTTTTAGAAAGCTTGTAAAGGAAAATTATTCATATTCAGCCTTGAAGCTTTATATTTAAGGTTACACTGAGTCGAGCAGGACCTACGGTCTGTTTTCTGCAGTAAAGAACATAAAGCCTGAGAGAGGGTATCCAGCTTTCATTTCTTTTGAAACAAAGCAAGCACTATAAAAGGGTGTGAATTATTAAAGGGAGAGTCTGAATTTGAACCTCCACTGAAAACTGTGCTGACTTACTGTTTTTGGATTTTCCTCTCTCTCTTGAACCGGAACTGAGATATTTTTTCGACATAATTAAACAGGAGGGCGGGGGTGTTATACATGCAGAGCAACATTGTCAAATAATTCTAATTGGACTATTTTTAACCTGCCGTTTCCAGTCCATACAGCTTCCTGCATGTTTGTTGGGTGTTTATGTTAACGAAGGCCCGAGTTTAACATCAGCTATCAGCGCTTATCACCGTCATCAGTACCACGTTGTGACACCCAGATATACAAGGGCATTCTCATCAAGAGCGCAAGCACACACAGCCATATTAATGACAGAGCTGTTTTCATAAACAAGTGTAAAGAAGAATATTGCATTTGACCATTTTTATCAAGCCGACCATCAACTAATCTATGGCCACTGATGCAGACTGTATGAGATTCATTTTGCTTCAGTGAACATACAGACCATAGAGACCAAAACACCACAGACTCAAGATTATGCACTAAGGAATATTTTTCGTAGGCTGATTGTAGTCTAGAACTAGCTTTATTTTTTTAATATTTTTATTTTAATCTATAAATTAATGCCACTGGAACTCCTGATTAATCATATAAGCAGATGGATAGGAAAAGTAAAAGCAAAAGGTCTAACAAAAATGATGAATCTCACACACTGCTAATTTGATTCATGTTTAAACAATGCCTGATGAAGGCCGTGTGACCAAAATATTGTATTAAAATTTGTAAGCAGTGTGCATATTAAAATATAGCATATATTTATTTGATCTATCATGTGAAATTCATCAGAGCTTTTGATTATTAATCACAATAAAGCAACCGCCTCTCTCTGCACACTTCATGTTTTCTCAGTGCTAATAGTAGGCTATAACAAACAGCATTAATAAAAATATTATAATAATAATAAACATCAACATTTACTTGTTCTGCATTCTCATAGTGAAAGTGTATGTGTATGTAGGCCTGTAGATAGCTAGATAGCTAGCTAGCTAGATAGATAGCTAGATAGATAGATAGATAGATAGATAGATATTCAGTCTGGGAATATAGAACATTTAAGCCCCGTTTACATTATATAAAATAGGATATTGGTATTTAAGCCTGATGATCATACAGCCTGAAAACTCTACATTTTGAGGGACTTCGTTGTTCATACAGATCTGCACAAAGATATTAAATTTGACATGTGAAACTGCAATATTATGCTTCTGGGTGCTTCTGTTATGCTTAGGGTGTAGTAGTGATATTTGACTTTATTTAAGAACCACCATCACAATCTGAATCACCGTCGTAGCTCAAATTGTCTGATCTAGGTCTCCACCTAGTGACCATTACATGATATTGCGGTTATTTTTTAATACATACCTCCTATATGCATTAATAGCCTACTACTCAAATCCACTAATTACTACTAATCATCATTCCTTCTACTTATTCACATTTTGCTGCTCAAATTAGATTAAAAACTAGAACTCGCTGTAATTCTACTCAATAATGAGTTTTAGCTTCGCTTGGAGTCCCAGCGTCAGCTTACAGACACATGCCAGTAATTTGACCTCCCTCTGACTGCAGTGACACAAGAGGCAATCTAATGACAAACTAATGACACAGTCTCCTGGCAACCGCAGACGCTGATGATTACACCTGTGGCTTCCATCTGCATAATCCCACATTCCCCACCACATCTAGAAGAGCGATGCAGCATTAATGGAAATATATTATATTTATTGGTTAATTGTTTGCTTTTATAAATCATTAATGGAGGAGGAACGAGAACCTTATCGTGTAAGACTTCTCAAGGCACCCTGTGTGAGTTCAGATGAAGTGAGCAGGTGGCTGTGCAGATGTATGAATCTGCCCTGTGGGAAGGGTCCAGAGGGAAGGTATGACTTTGAGAGCATGGTTGAGACAGACAGACGTGCGTTCTCCAAATTCAATCGTGGAGACCAGCCGCCTGATGAAAGAGCTCCTCTGGCTCCGCTGCGTGAAGATGTGACTCTAATAGATCCGTGCTCCGGTCAACTGAGTTCAGGAGCACAGGTGCATCTGGAGGCAAAGAGCAGAACCCCATTCATTGATAAGGTTTACACTGCATCCGATCTGTGGGTTCCAGCAGGAGTGCGAGACAGGCCTCAGACTCCTCCAATCAGACCTTCAGCTCTGATATATGACATGTCTGAGCACAAGAGGTGGAACTCCAGGATGAAACCAGAGGCAGCACTGAAGGCAAACCTCAGCGGTAACTGCAATCTTTTTTTGTTTTACAAGTTTGGGCTGAATGCAACTGTGTGCAACAAAAAGCAATTTAACAGTATTAGATTCTTACAGATTTATTAACAAATTCCATCTGCTTTGTTATCAGGTTGGACAAATGCACAGAGTATTAAACACCTCTCTCAGGACAACCATGAAATGAATGCGGTCAGTCATAGACATGCTCAATTATTCATCCCTGCTACTGTAATAATACTCTTGTATGCTGTTTGTTTGAAGCTTTAGCACTTTTACAGCACTAAACATTGAACTATATTCATATGAAATGAGATTTAAAGAAATAGTTCACTCACTCAAAATGAACATGAACTTCTGTCATCATATACTCATGTTGTTCCAAACCCATGACTTTTCTGTCTTCCTTGGAACATAAAAGAGAAAAGGAGAAGAACGGTACTGGTCACTTTTATACATGCAGGTACTGCTTTTAATCTTCAAAAACAAGAGCACCATAAAGGTATCAAAATAGTTTGTTGGTTTGTTTCTGTATTTGGAGAATCTAAACTATTGCGAGGAACAGACCTTGTATTGTGCAAGGAACAGACCTCCTTATTCAGTTTCTCTCCTTGGCACATCTATGAGAGAAGCAATGCTCAATTTCATTAGTTGATTCATTTAAGATCTGAATCATTTGTTTATGAATTGGACTGATCTGTCTCTTAAGTTTAACTAGTGACACAATGGCCCTGTTAACTTCTGGTTTCATCCGCTTCGAGTTACTTTTAGCTGTACAAAAACAGTCGGTAACACTTACTGTTCCATCATTAATGACTAACTACACAAGAACACATGAGTAACGCAATATTAGCACTCTAACTTCTAGTAACTAACAAGAAACTCTAATTAATGAATTAGTAAGTAATAGTGCTTAGTCGAATGTGGTAGTTCACTATTAGCTAATCGGTATTTTTTCATACCTCCCTAAGAACTACTATATACAGGTCCATAATTAATAGGAATAATACATAATGTATAATTAATTCTAAAGTGAAGGTCATGGTAACCCACTAGTAATGACTCAAGTATTACCAAATTCTTCAGAGGGAATTACTGATTATTTGGATCAGTATTCTAAAGTGAAGATCATGATAACTCCCTAGTAATGACTGAAATCATTGTAAGCTTTTGAGAGGTTTTGTAAAGTATTAGATAATAGTTATTCAGGTGTTACTACATACATACAAGGAATTGCACATTTTTTGGATCAGTATTCTAAAGTGAATATTGTGATAACTCCTTAGTAATTACTGAAGTCATTGTGAACTTTTGAGATCTTTGTAATGTCTTGGTTAGTAATTCATTTTGCTAGATTTGGTAACAATTAAAATCATTACTAGTGGGTTACCGTGATCTTCACTTTAGAATACTGATCCAAATAATCAGTAGTTCTCAGGAGTTCTCCAGGATATATGAAAAAAATAGTAGTTATTGATTAGCTAATAGTGAATTACCAGTTTGAACTGAGCGCTATTACTTACGAAATCGTTAATCAGAGTTTGTTACTACAATGCTAATAGTGCATTAGTCATTTGTTCTTAGGTAGTTATTCATTAACGACGGAACAGTATTCTAAAGTGTTAGTCTGTTCTGCCACTCTGTTTTGCACTTGATACTGCAAACTGCTTTTTATTATCATATGTTTTAAATGTATTGAGATAAATAACACTGGTTTGTAGCTCAAATACTTTTACCATTTACTGCACATAGTTATTTTAGCTACAGTATTTACCTAATGAATCGGAAGTCTCGAACATTCAAAGAAAGCTGACAGTTTGAATGAAAACCGCACATGTGCATGCAGTTAGTGTCGCCACTTTCAGTGTGTAAATGGTAAGATAGATAAGGGATGACAGGGGAAACGGACAGTCTCTGCCAATGTTGGAGGTAACACATTACAAGTAACGCAAGTTACGTAATCAGGTTACTTTTTTAAGTAATTACTAAAGTAACGCATTACTTTTAAATTTAAAAGAAAATATCTAAGTTTTAGGCTTAATTTCCCGTGTCCCGTATTGAGTCAATATGGGGCCATCATTTTTTATCTCTAAATATTCAGTGTTGGGAACTGAGAGAGAAAGCTGCCGAGCTGTACAGCGTAAACATTTCTGCGTTACACAGTGCATCTGGGAACGCCGCTTTCCCGCCTCTCCCAAAACACCACTGCAGCGGATTATCAGTGAAACATTCTTACATTTTGGTCTGTTTCTCAATCCAAACTTTTGTTATGGCTTCATATGTGGAATAAAGAGCATACATAGAGTCATCACCTACTTTTATGAAAGCTTACTTTTATGGTGCTTTTGAATCTTTTTTTAAACATAAAGGGTCCAGTCAGCATTCATTGTCAAAAGAGCTAAAACTATTCTTCCAATATTTCCAATTTTGTGTTCTTTGGAAGAAAGAAAGAATTGAAAGCAAGAAAGAACTGAACTTCTATTTTATATTTTCCTATTTTGTCACCCTGTATGGGACATTTGCTAAAATATTGCCATCTTTCCACTGTCTTTGCACTATCACTTTATAGGGTGCAGAACCATCTGTTCTTTTTGATAGCATAGCAACGGCAGCTCGACAATACATCTACACCTCTGCAGCCCAAAGGTCTGATTAGTTGCTCTAAAAGCTCTCTTAACAGCACAGCTACCACATTTTATTTTCCAAGACTCTCTCAACTTGACCAACTGGTACTTTTCAAAAGATTTCTGTAGTCTACCATTTGTGTTTTCATACATTTTACAGGCACGTTTATCCAAAACTTACAGTGCATTCAATGTATACTTCAGGGTATACATTTTGTCAATATATGTGTAACACCTATGTTGGTGCAATGGTAATTTCAGCAGTAATTTCGACTGAAATCAATATTTCATGTCCATGTATTTATTTATTTGATACATAACCAAAAGTAGGATAATGTAGAAGCTAATGTGCCAGCTGTTCCTATCCCTTATACATGTGATTGTGTGAATATGCTCTGGTATAGAGCTTATGAGGATGTAGACTGGGACTCAAAGTTACCTCCTCGCCACAAACCTCCCACAACTACTCTGGAGAAAATGGCTGACCCTGTGAGTCAACGTTTTGTGTTGAAGCGATACCACAGCAGACCTGAGCTGTGGCAGGTGAGTCTGCTGCACTAGATGTGAGGTTACTTCCAGTGAAGATCTGAGACATTAAAGGAATAGTTCACCCAAAAATGAAAATTTGCTGACAATTTAGTCACCCTCAGGTCATCCAAGATGTCGATGAGTTTTTTTCTTCATGGGAACAGATTTGATGAAATTTAGCATTACATCACTTGCTCACCAATGGATCCTCTGCAGTGAATGGGTGCCGTCAGAATGAGAGTCTAAACAGCTGATAAAAACATTACAATAATCCACAAATAGTCCACACGACTCCAGTCCATCAATTAATGTCTTGTGAAAACGTCTTGTCTGAATCAGGAGAGAAATACAAGTAAAAGCATTCCAAAACAGTTTTTAACAAACATGTTGGTGGGTTTTGATGTGAAAGGACAAAGGGGGGTGGTCTTTTTTGGCTTTGGGTTTTCTACCTAACACACAGCTTTTTGCTTCAGAAGACTGATGGACTGGAGTCATGTGGTTTACTTGTATATTATTGTGATGTTTTTATCAGCTGTTTGGACTCTCATTCTGACGGCACCCATTCACTGCAGAGGATCCACTGGTAAGGAAGTGATGTAATTCTACATTACTCCAAATCTGTTGCTATGAAGAAACAAACTCATATACATTTTGGATGGCCTGAAGATGAACTATTCATTTAAGAGAGATTTCATTGCTTTCAGGCCATTGGATCCCATTGGAACAGACATCAGTTACGTGCCACATTTAATGCAAGGAAACCCATCAGCTTGTATGTGATTCAAATAACCTTTTGTTTTTATTTTAGATTGAATAAATTCTGAGCTTTCACTGTATATTTACAGATTTATATCAGATTGTGTATTAAAACTTGTGTTGTTTCTTACTATTGTTTTCAATTAACAGCACCAGTCCATGCCCAAAATCAGGCCATATACCTTTATACTGGTAAGCAGATACAGAGATCTTAGAAATCTCTAGTAAACTAATGAACATTCTGTATACATTTTAATTTACTCAAATCAAATCATTTGCATACATTCCAGTGTATTGTTGCTGACAGTTATTTTTCAGTACATTTTATTAAGGCTTTGAATGCTATTTATGATCTTGTTGTATTGTACAGTGGTACGGTGGGCTCTGAGAACATGGATAGTATGGACGTCCCAGGAGAGGACTTCATCCCTCTGACTGTTCTGCACACCACAATACCTCCTCCCACCCCTGCCAGCTAGTATGACTGTGATCTGTGTATCTGTATATACATCATAACCATTCTACAGAACTCGTTATAAAGAAGGTGTTTTGTTTATAGCCGAACTACTATACCTGGTTACACTGGAAAAGCCCGGTTTGACAGACCACAGACCTCAGGTGTCAGTCTGCCTTCTTTACCATATACTCCACAAACAGCGGGGTAAGTCATTTCAGCAGTTCAGATTAAGATATTTTGCAGATATGTTTCCCTGCCTTTGGCCTGAGACACTGGCACTGACTCCAGCATCTCTGTGACCTTACATAGGACAAGTGCAGGGAAATGGGTGGATATTTTTTGCTTTGTAACATGATTATCTTGACAATCACTGTTCTCACATGAACCATAATGATAGATAGATAGATAGATAGACAGACAGACAGACAGACAGACAGACAGACAGACAGACAGACAGACAGATAGACAGATAGATAGATAGATAGATAGATAGATAGATAGATAGATAGATAGATAGATGATTTTAAAAATTTAGTTTTAAGTTTTTAAATACATGTATGTGCTTGTGATATGGTAGAATTTGCAGGGGAAATGTGCTTAATTTGCATTTAAATATTGTCACAATAAGAAAAAAACTTAATAGTCCTAAAAATAGCCATTTAATATATATATATATATATATTTTAAATTTTTGATAACCTGGGCATGTTTTCATTTGATTCACTGTTTAAGTCCTACTTTCACATTTAATCATAATAATTATTATATTATATTATATTATATTATTATTGCATTGTATTGCTTACATTACATCTCACTGTAAGACCAATTTGTCTCAGTAGGTGGCAGCAGTGCTTTGTATTTAGAAAGTTCTTCTGTAGGTTAACTTTTGTGGTCAACACCTCTAAACTACACAAATTCTCAGAAATAATTTTCTTTGTTTCTAATTTTATAAATAAATAAGTATATTAATGATTTAATAATTTAATGTTTAATTTAATATTTGAAACACATATACACACACATGTATATATATATATATATATATATATATATATATTAGCCTATACTACATAGTATATTACACTATACTTTATATATATATATACTGACACACACACACACACACACATATATGTGTGTGCGTGTGTGTGTGTGTGTCATATATATATATATATATATATATATATATATACTGGTGCATCTCAATAAATTAGAATGTCGTGGAAAAGTTCATTTATTTCAGTGATTCAACTCAAATTGTGAAACTCGTGTATTAAATAAATTCAATGCACACAGACTGAAGTAATTAAGTCTTTGGTTCTTTTAATTGTGATGATTTAGGCTCACATTTAACAAAAACCCACCAATTCACTATCTCAACAAATTAGAATACTTCATAAGACCAATTAAAAAAACATTTTTAGTGAATTGTTGGCCTTCTGGAAAGTATGTTCATTTACTGTATATGTACTCAATACTTGGTAGGGGCTCCTTTTGCTTTAATTACTGCCTCAATTCGGCGTGGCATGGACGTGATCAGTTTGTGGCACTGCTGAGGTGGTATGGAAGCCCAGGTTTCTTTGACAGTGGCCTTCAGCTCATCTGCATTGTTGGGTCTGGTGTCTCTCATCTTCCTCTTGACAATACCCCATAGATTCTCTATGGGGTTCAGGTCAGGCGAGTTTGCTGGCCAATCAAGCACAGTAACACCATGATCATTGAACCAGCTTTTGGTACCTTTGGCAGTGTGGGCAGGTGCCAAGTCCTGCTGGAAAATGAAATCAGCATCTCCATAAAGCTTGTCAGCAGAAGGAAGCATGAAGTGCTCTAAAAATTTCCTGATAGATGGCTGCGTTGACTGTGGACTTCAGAAAACATTGGACCAACACCAGCAGATGACATGGCAGCCCAAATCATCACTGACTGTGGAAACTTCACACTGGACTTCAAGCAACATGGATTCTGTGCCTCTCCACTCTTCCTCCAGACTCTGGGACCTTGAAATGAAAATTTACTTTCATCTGAAAAGAGGACTTTGGACCAATGAGCAACAGTCCAGTTCTTTTTCTCCACAGCCCAGGTAAGAAGCTTCTGACGTTGTCTCTGGTTCAGAAGTGGCTTGGTAGCCCTTTTCCTGAAGACGTCTGAGCGTGGTGACTCTTGATGCACTGACTCCAGCTTCAGTTCACTCCTTGTGAAGCTCTCCCAAGTGTTTGAATCAGCTTTGCTTGACTGTATTCTCAAGCTTGCAGTCATCCCTGTTGCTTGTGCACCTTTCCCTACCCAAATTCTTCCTTCCAGTCAACTTTGCATTTAATATGCTTTGATACAGCACTCTGTAAACAGCCACACCTTTCAGTAATGACCTTCTGTGACTTACCCTCTTTGTGGAGGGTGTCAATGTTCATCTTCTGGATCATTGCCAAGTCAGCAGTCTTCTCCATTATTGTGGTTTCAAAGAACAAGAGATACCCGGAATTTATACTGTAGGGATGGTCATTAATTGAAACTCAAATGTAAATATTCTAATATTTTGAGATAGATTTTTGACTTTCATGAGCTGTAAGCTCTAATCATCAAAATTAAAACAAAAAAAAACGTTTGAAATGTTTTACTTTACATGTAATGAATCTAAAATATATGCAAGTTTCACTTTTTGAAATAAGTTACAAGAAAAAATGAACTTTTTCACGACATTCTAATTTATTGAGATGCACCTGTATATATATATATGTATGATCACCATTAAATTATTATTATATGATCGCCATTATGTTTTTAGTGTGTATATCAGTAATTTCACTTTAATGGCAATGAATAGGTTATTTTCATTGCCTTTAAAGTGAAATAACTGAACATAATATATATATATACATATAGATGGATAGATAGATAGATAGATAGATAGATAGATAATGGTGATCATATATTGATCATATAATGATCTAATGGATAATGGTAATAAATTAAGCCTAGTCTGTGTCATTGCATACATTTGTGTCAGGTTTTTTTTTTCATAGTGCAGTAGTAAACATGCCTTTAGCAGTAACTAGCACATCATAGAATTACTCTGAAGAGGCGTTTCCCACAACTATTGCATTAATTTATCTTCTGAAATCTTTCTCTGTTTCTGCCTTAGTATGTGTAATGTCAAACTTATTTTTTTCGAGCTCCCGCACTTTCCCCTTCTGTCAGTGTCTGCCCTAGATTTACAGCTCTTCAATGCTCTGCAGCATGGTCTCTGGCTGGAGGTGTGTGAACCGCGTCTTACAGCATCATTTAGTAGACCCCAACATGACGTGTATGGCTGAACAAAGTTCATGTCATCTTATAAAGCAGACCGAATGAATAAAGACTAGAAAGTGGAAAAATATACTTTAATTCTCAATTTTTTAAGTTAAAAAGACTGGAAAAATCGTGAAGCATTTGATATTTTCTGTGGGCTTCTGAAGAGTCAAATCAGACAGACACTACCAGGAACAAAACCAGCCTAGCGGCACTCTTCCACCCTCCGTCTGCAACAGCAAAACGTCCTCGGCTTTCAGAATGAGTAGGAATGAGGCATCTGCAGCTCGAGTAAAGAGGAAGAAGGAGGAGGAGGTGTTTGAGAGAAGCACTGGAGGAAAACCAAACTCCTCACCCAGGGACCGGGTGTTTTTTTGAAAACGTGTTTCCTAGCTGGGCCCCAGAAGAGCTGGTTTACTGTCTTTTTGGAGCAGACCTCTCCAGATGGCCCTATCCAAAGCTGAGCTGCTCTTGTTGCCGGTGGTAATCGTGGTTTTTACTCAACACAGATCCATTTTCCTGGAGTCACCGGTGCTCTGAAATCTGTTTCCTTTGCCGATAAAACAGGCCTCCCATCTCTTTTCCTTACAGCAGAAAGTCAGCACCTTTACAACTTCCTCTAACTCTCTCCTCCTCCTTATTTGGTGATAACTCAAATGTCTCCAAACCGTTTTCATTCCTCCGCATGCAGCTTTGGCAACACTCAATCACTTGAGAGTGTCATAAGACACAGACTCTAACATTGTTTGCTTTATGGAAAATCAGACACAAGTGAATGATACTGGTGTTTTCAAAGCATTAATAGACACAGTTGATACATAATGAGTCATATTAAAATTTCTGATCTAGTCATGTCAGAAGTGTGACAAATGAAAACAAGTGAGGAGAAGCTAGAATATGAAATAAACCACTTGCCTGATTTTAAGTTAGTCAAACTATTATTAGCATGAACATGAAGATTTTATTTTAGCATTATTTAAGATAAATCAATAACTTATTTCATATTCATAACTGTTTGTGAATGGATCTTTCATAATGGTGAAGCAACTAGTATGAAGATATGTCTTTGAAAGATGTGACATCAGTACTCAACATACAAAACACAAATTAAAAACAACATTTACAACATAAACCAATATTACAAAATAAACAAACAACAAAAACGGCTAAAAGTGAAAAAACTAACGATTTAAATAGCACAAATAAAATAATCAAGAATAAAAAACTCTATTCATGCTGCATTGCATGCTGCTTGCCTTCATAGTACTCTGTAGAAACGACAGTATGATGCTGTTTGTTTCAACCCGATATATAATATTATATATACATAAAAATTCAGTATTATTTGAGATGTAAAGTTGTTTTTGTCATTTTTTGCTCACTTAAGTTATCTTGTCATCTTAACATACTGATTATGTTTTGTGGCTTTGTGACTAAAACAGTGAGTATTTTAACATTTACAGATTCAAATGTTAAGTTTTGTGGTAATCAACAATTTGTTTTTGTGGTAATCGGTAATCAGTAATCAGGATTATGCCACAAGTGCTGTTGATTGAATTGATTCCTTTAATTTGAACATTGACAGTTTGACCTGTGTTCCATTTCTAGGAGCCATCCTGGTACCTGGAGCACCCCTAACTACGGACACAAGGCTCCTCTGTCAGGAATGATCACTACTGTCCCACCGGGAAACCCTTACCTTCATCCCAAAGCCCCGGTACTTTCCATAAAATAACTCTAAAAGCACGGCATGTTCTTTAAAGAGAAGAATAAATGATGAAGAAGTGTGGGAAATGAAAGTCTCCCTTTTCATGAAATCCAATCTGTGTTTGTGAATAGATCTATAATGATGCAATGTCAATGACTGATTCTCTGAGCTCTGAATAATGAGATGCTTTATTAGCATAATTTCCCTTGATTTAGATGAGTGCTTCTGAAAATGTGGAGGTTATGCCATTGTCTTAAACATTCGCTGTGGGTGTGTGGGCTTACGTATTTGACTATATGTGTGTCCATGCGGATAAATGAGTGAATCAGTTTCTCACAGATCCTCTTTTGCATGCTTTTATTACTTTGGTTCATCCAAATAGCACGTACAAACTGCTTGTGGAACTTAGAGCTACATTGTGGTTATGCAGCAATAGCAATGCAAATAAAACTTTGCCTGTTATCTTAAAAGAAAACAAAAGACAAGCGTTTCTGAAATGCTCTAGTTTTGCACCCCAAGAACTGTGGTTTGGAGAATAAAAGAAAGAATACCAGTGCAGCTTCACCTGCTTACAGGAAATAGGAACATGCTGGTTTCCTGTTTCCCCCTTTGTCGTCGTTGCGCTATGTTGAAAACAGTTCGCTCTGGAAGCAGCTCAGCTGAATCCAGCAGTTAAAGAAAACACCAACTAGAAGAATCAACTTATGACTGAAAAGTGCTCAAAACCAAACAAATTCATTTATAGAAGTCCAAACAGTGTTCAAATTATAAACCTCACGTTAAACATATAGAGTTGAGGAAATACAATGTCATTCTAAGTTATGCTTTGCATTATGGGAAAACTTTCTGTGTTTTCAGTTGGTTTGACAGCTGAGCCATGGTGGGAATAAAACCCTCTCTGTGGTATTTCCAGAGATGGAGATGTGGTTAACTGATAGCTAACGTCCATCTCGGGGCCAATGAAAGGGATCAGACTAGTCTTTTGTTTGAGGGTCTGAAGTGCTTTCTCTAAGGTGACCTTCAGCCCATCACTATGAGCACACATTAAAAAACTAAAACAAAGTGAAAGCCTTAATAATACAGGCTCAACACAAAAGTTGCTGAAACAACCTCTAATGTTACTGAGATTTTCCTAATTATCTTTTCATAGTAAGATCTTCATCTACAAACAGGCACGTGTAATATCTGAGGATATTAGGGGTCACCTCACCTGAGACACATTGATTTAGAGCTATTCCTGCAGTTCGGCATAAAGTGTGATGTGAAGCGTAAAAGTTAACTGTTAATACATTTACTAAATTTGACATTATAAAGGTGCAAAATTTTGCTGTCTGAGCTCACACAGAAGTCACTTTCTGTTGGCCAGTGAACCCATGTAGCCCGCTTGAACCTGTTGCAAAATCTGCATGGGAGAATCTTCACCCGCATATGAAATTTTGAACTGTAGATTCCTATTGAAATTACTTAATTCCACACATGAAAATTATTTGAATAATTCTAAATGTGACTGGGCTTTGACTGTTTTCTGTAATTTATCACATCCAGTTAATCAAAAGTCATTGGTCAATTGCATATAATTTACTGAGCAGTATAATTTACTACTTTTTTTGTTAGTTTTCTTTAAAAAGGATCTAAAACTGTTATCATGTTTAAAAGAAAAAAGTTCAATGTAAATGAACGACTTAGTATCTTGAAATCTTTTGCTTTCGTTTCATTTAAGCTTTCATCCAGAGCAGTGTTTATTTGTTGTGGTATTGATTTAGCATTGATACAGAAGTACCAGAGTCAGAATTGTATGGAAGCCTGAAAAAATATCTATAAATCAGATATTTTTTTTTTTTTTTTAGCATTTCTGAGAAAAAAGCAAGATATAAACCCAGAATTGCAAGATATAACTCACAAATTGTGAGGGGGAAAAAGTCTTAAGAATTATCAGATAAAAAGTCCCAGTTACCTTTATTATTATTTATTTTTAATTCTGTGGTGATGCCAGTTTTGATTTCTTGTTGACTTTAATGTAACTTATGTTTACAACATCTTTGGAAAAAGTGACTGTGGTGACATTTCTGCACATATTTGTTTTTTTGTGACACTTTCAAAGTGAAGTGTCCAGCGAATGTAGCAAAGTTTTCTCTTAAACAGATGAATATGAATCTGGCAACATTTTAATTGTTTTCATATGTATCACAACAGTTTGGAAATGAAATGTCAGATGAGTATCGCTAAAAGGTTAATGTGCTTGATTGGATTTGAAAATAATGTACCACATACACCGATGCTGTTAACCGTGAGATAAGCTACCATAGCCTACCATTTTAGCTTGCCTTCAGAAGTATTTGAGTAATTTATCAAGTGTTGTGACTCATATCCAAGCATTCTGCATCGCAAAACCAATGCTTTACCAGGTGAGCTCCTGAGCAAGTTTAACTGCATCAGAAAAGCCACGCATATGGTGCTGGTTATGTGATGCTAACGTCAAAATGTTTACTATGGTGAAAGTGTTTTAAAATCATAACACACTATTGCGCAAGGAACCATGCCAAAATAAGTATTTATTAATCAATAATCTTCCCCTGAAATAATAATTTGTTTAAAAAGGAATAAACATGCCTTTACTGCCACTAGTGTCCATTGCACCTGGAGTTTTGCAAGAGACAATTTTTCCAATGAGCCTATGTTCATGTTTTGTAGTAAATGGATTCATAAACGTAAGATAGCTGTTTTCAGTAAACATGAAGAGAGATCAGAAAATCACATGGACAATAGAGTCGCCTTTGACCTCCTGTGACATTTAACCTCTAAGTATTAGCACGTCTATTTCAGCCAAGCTAACTCCACCATTCAGAAAGCTGATGATCATTTTAAACGATACTTTTCTCCACTCTCCTCAGCTCCTTAAGCTTAGTCTTTCTCTTGTCTACATCGTATCATTGGCTCAATTTTCAAGATGGGGTCACAAACATAATGACTGATTCAGCGACAGTCCTTTAGGGTCTTCACCATACTCGCTCGGCCGAGAGATTAATTTCCCTCCCGCCGCTTAGTTTTTTTGTGTCATTTCCACATAAAGAGGCTAAATGTCAAGCATGCCTGACTCCCTCCAGTGACACATCCATTCCCGCAGATAATTACCATAAGGAAATTGATGCTTTAGTGTGCAGAGGGGAATTTAATTTACTCTGACATCCCCCTGCATAATGCATTCCCAAAGAAAGTGAGTTTTTTCAGCCCCAGATTAAGAATTTAAATACAGCAGACTATTAACGTGATTACCAATCTCGAACATCTCCGACTTATTTAGGTAGTTAAACCAATTATGGATTACATGTTGTTAAAGTTATAAATTAGAGGGTGTGAAAGCTGCTTAAAGATCCATGAAATAAGCAATAAGAGGATGTCTCTGTTCTTCTCGCCAGTACTTTGTTACTGGATAACTTAAGATGATATGTTTATTAGCTGTTGTTATGGTGAATGTTCATCCTATCAAATCTAAACTGCATAGAAATATTAGGCATTAGGCATCATGAAGTAACAATTTACTACATTGTTTTACAGCATTTATTAGGTTAATGATAATTTATAAATATATTATTGTTCATTGTTAAATTATATTTGTTGATAATACATAACTAATGTTAATTTACAGAACTTGAAATATTAAAATTTGTATATGTAGAAATTAAAATGTGTACATGTAGAAATTTACATTCGTTATTATTTTGTATTAGCAGTTGTAAGCTAATGCTGACATAAAGTATTGCTGGAACTTCTCATATATTTGACTGCTGTTATGTTTTTCTGCATTCAAAATATAACTTTAGCTTCCATGCAAACCATTTTATCACAGCAAATATTTTATTCTGAGCATCAATTTCAGTCAAATCCATTAGAATCAGTCATATTAGATACCCGAGTTAAAATCTACCCCTGTAACCCTAGATCAAGTGGTTTGGAGAACGGATGGATAGATGATATTTCTGAATTTATTATTTAAATAACATCAGGGAAGTGCAATAACACTGCACAAAAAAAAAAATTAAAAGTATTGGAATTATAAAATTTATTCTACAAATTATTGCATTGTGTTTTATAAGAAAATCATATTTTGGTTTATCTACTTCAAAATTTCAAATTTAATTACATTAATTTTTTTACTAGCCATTTGTAATTGTGACGTTTACTAGAGATTTCTGTGTGAATTTTTTTCTACACTAACCAATTGTTTCTACTCATTAACCAATTAGAACTTGACTTTAAAAAATTAACTTTCAACAAAACATTTAAAAAAGAATAGAATATTAGAATTTTAAATTATTTTAGAAATGTTTTAATACTTTTTAGAGTAAAATATTAATACAAAATATTTTTTCCTTGAATTGTTAATTTATAATTGTTAATGGAAAATATGAATTTCTTTAATTAATGTTTAACACATAACAGTATGTCTTATTAAACTGAAAATGAAACATTCATAATAATTTCCCCCCAGAATGACAGGCTACACATGTTCTCAGCCATACGTTTGTGCAGAGTCACTGTGCACCTCCGAGCTCTGCAAGTCTCCTCTCTGCTCTAATGACTGGAGCTAGAACACAGTTTGCTGAGTCACCCTACACCAAAAACATTCCCTCAACGCCGTCTCTGGAGCTTAGACTGTCCCACTGTAATGTCACAGCCAGTTTTTACTCCATTTATTATGATATCAGAAGAAGAAAACTTTCTGGATCTCCAGAGGGTCACTAAATTACACAAACAACAGGTTGTCCTGAAAAAAACAAGCCCACATCATCCAGGGTTCCCGTTTCACCCCACACCCAACTGCCTGAAAAAGTCCTCCTGGAGACAGGAGATAAGAGTGGCCTCCTTCTGAACATGACTCAGCAGCAGCAGCTCCTGAGATATGGCTACCTGGAGGGGTCAAACATTTGGATCACTGGGAGCCAAAAAGACTCTCGTTTATTACACCAATACCACAGCCATGAGGCAATGTACCGGAAATATCATTCAAAATATAACGGCGAAACATGGGAATTAAATGACCCTATTTGTTTAAGCCAAAATTGCTTTCTAACTCATTATTTATTGAGTATTTCAATAAATATTAATGCAAAAATTATACCTTTTTGCATGATTGGTAGCAGTATTGTTAGTACATCCATCCATTCTGAGTCTAATGATATATTTTAATAAAGTAATATTGAACAGGTCAGATTGCACTGTCACAATCTTACTATAATGTCAAAAGAATGAAATTTTAATTCCATCCTTTCTCCAAACCGTGTATCCTTTGTAGAGACACAGGGGAAATTTTATTGCTAATTTAAAAAATAAATAAATAAATAAAGACCTGATTCTGAGGTATTTTAAAAGTAAAACCAAACTCTGTTCACTAAAAGATTCAATTAATAGACTTGGGCCAGGAACTAGCATGTAATACACCCAGTCTCTGTTCCTCCGAACATACCCTTCATACATAACTACAAACTAGAACCTGACAGGATGTACAGCTTTCATCTCGAACAACATCCATTTAATGCCATAATGTGTGTTTTCTAAAACCTAATTGAAATCCTAGAAGATACAAATCTGTCAAGTGTTTACAAACAATTAGACATAGATATCATATAGTATTTTGCATTAACTGTATGCATATGCATGCATAAACTTTACATGGGTTTGTAACTCCAAATCTCCCCACAGACAATAGTCAAAGAGCACCACCACCACCATACCTCTGTATTTATGGCTCTTAAAAAAAATGTAGCCTGTATAGAAATGACTATATGACATTAAATTAAAAAGAATAAGCAGCTTTATGCACACTTTATATAACAGTTAGTTTTGGTTCTATAATCCGATTGGTCAAACAGCACTCCAAGCGTGCCCATATTTAGTATAACAGCACTGGGACTTTTCACTATCTTATCCATTCACTGCATTGCAGACCGGAGCAGAAGTGGATCACGAAGTGAACTTTCTATACTCTATAGACTGTGATCACTCAAAGGATTGAGCAGTTCACAAAAAAGAACCAGTTCCAGTTTGAAAAAACAATTAATTCGCAAACCAGAAATCACTAATGGTTCGGATGTAAACTGCATGTGTTTATATTCAGTAAAACATCTCTTGTGCTACTGCTATTTCTTAAATAAGGTATTGGAAATCATTTAAATCATCCGGTGCCCCATGTAAGTTTAATAAGGCCCTCTAGTGGGCTCCGGCCCCTCCCCACAGCAATTAATTAATTCAACCTTATCCGTTTCTCATTTAAATAGACATCAGTTCACTTCTCATTTAAGAAAAGTATTCTACTAACACCACTAAACAGGTGACATGAGATCAAAGACCCCTGTCCCTCTGAGAGAGAGAAATAAATAAATAAGAAATGATCAGTCCACTGTCCTAACCCGCCTCATCCCATCTCATGCATGGCTGCCAGTGATGGTCTACTGGGTGTCAGCTTTTATTGGCACGATACAAAGCGAAGAGCCAAGCTCTGCTGCCTCGATTCCCCGAGCAGACTCGGCCTCTGGAATAAAAGCTTGCAAAATGTCTCGCCCGAGCACAGAGACATAGCAATGCTGGGCTGGAAGGAGGAAGTGCAGTGGAGAGGGGAGGGACCGCGCGCAGAGTTCCAGACTGCTGCCGCGGCGCTGAGAACTTGTGCGCATGGAGCGGCGGGGGACAGCTGGAAGAGCTTCATACTGCAAACTCAAGGAATAGCAGGTAAATAACTCTCACAGGCCGGTCCAAGTGACACATATCACAGATTTAGTACTGAAGAGTTGATAAAAATGTACAGTTCAACTAAGTGAGAGCGAGGAGAGCTGGCGTAATGGAAGTTTTTGTCCTGAACTCTGTAGCAGGTGCAAGCGCTTCAATCCTCTTGACATGGCGAAGGCGTGTTCGTCGCGCTCTACGCGTAATTACTTTATTTTGCGACAGGGCTTCTTCACCAGAAGTTTTAAATGTAGTTTATGTGTTTTTCTTTTCTTTCTCTGTTCTTCTCGTTTTTGGTTCATCATCTTTTTTCCAGTTTTCCCTATGGAAAAAGTTTCCCGATGTCCCATACGTGGAACCGGTGGAATTTTTTCCAATCTTTTCATTGATAATTACATTTAAATATACGCAATATATTCCTTAATTATGTATGTTGTTAATGTTTTGTTTAAATGCAACTTTGAACGTTACTTTCATTATCTTTCGATACGCACCTGTTGCTCAGCATACAAATTCCTATTTTTTAGTAATATGGACTTTTGAGATCACATTTTCTCCGAAAAAAATACAAAAGTCAGTAATTTTGATCAGTAATATGTCGAAGGAAATGTATGAAATCGAAAAGTTCGTTTTCTCCGTCCAGCTATGGATGCATTCTTCAAAAATAGCTTTTAGGAAGTTTTACACTGGACTTTTTTTCTTCATTATGTTAGAACCGAATTATTGCTTCCATTCATTTCACTTTCATTTTCGCTCAGTTTTCCTCATTTTAAATTAAATTCAAAAGTGGTTAAAAAGTATAATGAAGTGATCAACGCAAGTTGGTTTAACTTAATAATTCTTAATAAAATGTACAATTATTTGTTATTTCTTTCTTTATTGTGTATGAGTTTCCCCCTTGTTTCCAGTGTAGGTAAGACATAGAAAATGACTTACACGAATTTTTTTCTCCGGTGATGCATGTGTGTCTCGAGCTTCTCTTTTGTGCCCTTGTTTGGTTTCATGTACACTCGTTAGTGCTCACGGCACAGGTCATATGTGCAACACATGAGAAACTGTATTGAGCGAGTGTGTAAAAATACACCGTGTGCGACAGACAAAAACACACTTCTCACATTTATTTTGAGAGAATTGATTCATCAAACTTTCTTACTGAGAAACGAATAAACGCAAATTTATAGACACTAAGATTTGAATTAAATTACCAGTTAAAAATATAATTATCAAACCTATAGTATAATGTAGGCCTTCATTTGTAGGTAAGATCAAATAATAGCCGCTTTATATTTCAATAGCCTACAGTTTGTTGCTGCATTTAAGTAACTTTATTCTATCTTTTAAAGAAATAAAAATGGTTTTCACATCCGCGCTCTTAAATAACAGTTTCACAGTGTATGTGTTTGCGCATCTCAAAAGCAAAATATCTCCAACATCTATTGCCGTTTGTTTCAGGCACTATATGCTATAAAGCATATTACACACGTTAATGGCACCTTAAAAATGTGCGCAGAGAAAGAGAGAGATGAAATGATGAAGTGAATAAAAGAAGCGCTCTCAATGGCAGTGTAGTGAAGTGTGGCCAGTGTAAATGAGGCTTCTAAAGTCAGCTTCTTTAATTTCCGTCAAAGCCTCAGAAAGCAGTTCCTGCATATCATCTTTGACAGATAGCAATCACTCTATCTTACGCCCTCAAATGTGATGAAATCCCCACTGATGCAAGACAGGCCAGTCAATGGATATCCCATCACAAACTTAAACAGTGTTTAGAAGTTCAGCTCTCCTAATTACAAGTCATTATTTTCACTTTGTTTAACTGGTACAAATATAATTATTCAATGCTATTTTTATTTAAGTTATTCATACTAACTTTCCATATTTGTAATGTCTGAAGGCATATCTATTTTAGGTTATATTAATGATTTTTAAAAATCATCACAAATATAATATATATAAACATATGATAAACCTAATATGAAATGCATGCTTTTCAGTATTTTTAATATTATTTACAACAAGAAAGAAAGAAAGAGAAGAGTGTTCTGTAAGCTAAAGAAGAGAATGAATATTGTTTATGATAAGAGGTGAAGCTTTCTCTCGGGAAATTGATATTGAATTAGTCTTGCCTGTATGAACCTGAATATATTAAACATTCTTCAGGTGTCCTCAAGTACTGTTACTTTTTTCATGTTAAAATATTCATTTGAAGATTAAAATCTAATCGACCAAATGAATAATCAAATTAATTGTAATTAAAAAGTAGCACCTGCATTTGTTAACATCAAATATTTATTTGAATGTAGTTTCTGTGTTTGACTCAATTGTCTCATATTCAAAGTGCATGACTTAAATCAGTTTTGTTCCTACTGAAACCAAAAAAATAAAAATTCCCAGAATTGTTTTGCATCCTTTTAGAATTTTGCTGATTTATGCAAAGGAAAAAATTCCACCATTTACCCTCTGCAACTCTTCTTGACTCATTACATGTAGATGTCATTTATGTAACCATCCCTGAGTGAAATGATGAAACGGCACTTGTTGCAAGCAGCTCTTCAGTTAAGTCATACTCACCTTTGAATGGCTGTAAACGCAGCAATGGCATTTTGTCTGTTTAACGGTTTTGCAGTGCCGAGTCTCCACCCATCTCTTCAACTTTTTTTCGCACTTGTTCACTTGTTTTCCTACCCTTTACACTCCCTTTCTCTTCACACACACACACTAAGGGTGTTTTAAAACCCACAGAGCTCTTCCTGTCAGTATGATAATGTGCTTGACTATGCTAATCTCCTGTCTTGACTGTGACCAGTGTCCTACACGCACACTGAGGTTTGACAACACAAGCAAAAACTGCTGAAAAACAGATGTAACTGAATGTGTGGATTGAGATAACATTTAGTATAGTAACCATTTCATTTTTACTACCTGTATATAAATAAAGTCATCAACTGAGAGCAGGTAACTGGTATGATAACTCTGTCAGAGTGGGAGAATAAAGAGCTGCTTTAAATAATCATACATGAAGAAGCTCATCAGTGAGGAGTATTTTTACATTTTCTTCCCCCTCTTTGTCTACACCATCACTATTTCCCCTCTCACATCTGCTCAGAAAAGGGGCGCAGGGGAATACCGTACACCGCCACCCACCCAACACACACATACACTCTACTTCTCCACTCCATAGAGCCTCAGTTACGAAAAATAATGCATCAACCTTCAAGATGATGATTCGTTTGTGGTATGGGGAATGCGTCACATACGATACATTTTTATTGCACCTAACCCGAAGCCAAACCTGACCTGACTCTAACCTCAATCAACATCTTTTGAAAACGTGCCAGTTTTATCTATGTGAGTGCAGAGTTGTAACACATGATGAAACTTAGTGTATTTACTAGTTGCTATATCAAGAGAAAATGTGCCAAAATTCAAAAATCTTTGGAAAATATCATTGAACATTTATTTAACCATAGCAAAATTAAATTTTGATTTTTTTGTGTGCTAGTGTTTTTAAAATGAGACACATTTGCTGTTATTTTAATCTACAACCTGTTAATTAACAGTTTAGATAGTTCTTTAATGCTTATTTAACCATCAGAAAACACTAGTCAGGTGTACATCCCAGTTGTGCAGATGCGGAACGTTGTAACACTGCGTTAAAACGTTTTCTGCTATTAGAATTATGCTATTCTACGATGCAATTCACATACTGTATCAAGCTCTAATTCTATTGAGAAACCATACATAATAAAGGTGAATAAAAACTGAGAGAGAGAGAACCTGAATGTTCAGAAAACATTATTTCAGGAAAGTTAAAGCGCTCTTACTGCTTGCCTGTTTGTTCTGTGTTGTGAGAGCTGTGTGTGTGTTGTGTTCAGTTCAGTGTTTTTCTGAATGTGTTTCTTCATCTATTTGTTCACATTGTTTTGAGCTATGCCGTATAATTGTGTTTTGTGATGTGCTCACTGTCAAGCTCCAAAATTACTGTAGTTATTTTTAATTACTAAAAATGCCATTATTTTATATGTATTTTATTGACAAAACATTTTAGTTTGTCTTGTATATTTTTGGTCAGATGTTATATGGTCATGTTACAATGTGCCCCACAAATGGGGCATGATGTCACATTCCACTTCCATTCCGTTGGGGTAAATAAAGAAAACGTGCACACCGTATTAATGAAACAAGACCACTTGTACATATTTGTGAGATAAATGTGGAAGAAATACTCTGAAACCCAAGTGGATTTACACAAGCCCCGCTCTCCCCTATGCTATTACTGTTTAGTTAGTTGGTTAGTTTTTGTCAATGTTACACTTCCTAAAAACGGGATCAATAAAATAATTTTTAAAATCCTATTTATCATTCAATAAATGCATTTTTTTCTCAATGGGACACAAAATTGAACACATTTTCAATGAAAAAATACAAACAAACATTCAGACAAAACAGAACTTTACTCAGAAAGGAACATTGGATGTTTAATTTATAAAAATATTCATCAATGAGTCAAACTTTGACTTTAAATAAAAGATCGCTTTATGGCTATCATTTTTGAGCAACAAATTGGTGTTGTGTATTGATTCTGTGTCTGGAGACGGATACATCAACGTCTCCCCTCCTTCCATGTTATTGTTCGTGTATTATCCCCTAGACTAAGTTAGAAACATAACATTCATCAATGAGTCAAACTGTGACTTTGACCTTTTTTTTTTTTTTTGCAAATGCTCCACCACAGGATGTCAACTTAAATGTTGTATTTCTCTGATCCAGTCACAGATTTTCAGTCATAATTGAGTGTTGCTGGGTCATTCAAGAAAACTAACTAAAACAGGTTCTCATCAAGAATTTGCCTGTATTTACCCATCCCATGTTGCTTTTGATGGCAACAAGCGCCTCCTGGTGAAATCAAAGCCAGACCAGTGGCAAGAAACATGGCAAGGAAGCCAAATGCCTTCCTTCTAGCCATATCTCACAGTGGCCAAATCTGTGAAGTGTTGAAAAGATTGTTGATGTCCCATTTAGACAGTCAAAGAGGTCTGTGAAGATCCATGAGCAGCTCCGTGGTCTTCATAACAGCTGATCTGATCTGCAATTTGCTTGTAAAATATCACTAATATTACTTCCTAGTGATATTCTACAATCACAAATAATACATTTGTGGAAAATATCATTTAAATAAATATGCATTCAGTTTATTTTACAACACTAACAGAATGAGAATCAATCAATGGAAAGTGAGTAATTTCTGAAGGAATTTTAGACAGCTAGTTATCTTGCTAATTAGCTCACTAACAAGAGACGTTCTGCACATTCAATTTTTTTGCTACAAAAATTTAACTAATTTAAATGTAATTTTTATTTGTCATATGCATATATGCAATAAAGGGGAAGAAGTGACCTGAGCAACTATTTGAAGTGTTGCATTATCAGATATACTGCACAGTATATTTAAAATGTGTCATCTTTTGAGGTTAATTTTTCATTTTAATTTCATATATATATATATATATATATATATATATATCTGCAAATGTGGATTTGCATATTAGAAACATATTAGACACATTAGAAAACATATTACTCTTCAGCTAAATACAATGTAATTGTGTCTATCTTCATGTCCACCTGCAATCCTTTACGCACCAATGACCTTTAACCCTCTCCATTTCACACACACAATGATGCCCAGGCACATGCATATTCGTATCTCACAGCAGTCGCAACAAGCCCTCACCAGGGTTTTGGGTGTGCGAGCCGGTCGTAAGTCTTCTGAGAAGCGCGATCCCCAGGAAGCCTGGGACATTGCGACAGACGGTAGGCCGCCGGTTTCCCACTATTTGTTCCAAGTGCATGGAGCCATCTGTCATTAAAAACAGGAAGGCCTATGTCCCCCTTCTCCCAGGAGCTCTCTTCAGCTTGCTTGGCTATTTTCAGGAACTTCTCCCTGTGTGGCTGGCGGGGCCGGGCGTGGGGCCCTAGCGGGAGCGTCTTGAAGTAGCAGCGAGGCCGAGGCTGTTGTGCCCATCTGCTGTGGGCCCAAGTGGCTGCTACATTATTAATGGGGCCATGAGGCTGGGGCTGGTGACTTCTCAGATATGCAGGCCTGGCCTGAGGAAGCGTTCACCACGGACTCCTTCTGAGGAGTCAGAAAACACTCATTCTGACCCTCCACTCTTGTTCTTTCCTCCATTTTCTTCTCGTCCTGTCCACCTTATTTTTAATGTAAGAGTGGGTGTGGGCATTTGTAACTTGAATTTACGAGGCTTACGGTGTCATTTGCTTCTTCTTATAAAAGTTAGATAAATATTAGGACAAAACGTCCTTAAAATAATGTTTATGGAATGTTCCTATAAACTTACTATTTGAGAGAAAACATTCTGAGATCAACATTCTCGGAATGTCCTTATGATGTTATTTGTACTTGATGAACGTAAATGTTTTTTGGATATTTTAACGTTCTTAGAATATTAAAAATAAACAGTCAAAAAACATTCAATTTTAGGTAAAAATAAAGTTTGTAGAACGTTGTAAGCAACATTTTTCTAACCTTTCAATAATGCTACAATCAGAAAAACTTCCAGTTATTTACATATAGCAGCTAATGAATCAGAAGTCTCTCACATTCACAGAAAATAGCTAACTTTCATGTTGCAAAATAAGGAAAATTATCTCTCTGACTTATTTTCAACTAACATTTCCCTTATTTCTTAATCTATTCATGTCTTGTCTCTGATAAACCTGCTTTGTTTAGTTTGTACCTTCTGTATCTTCTTCTTTCTGTCACCTTACTCATTGCACTCTCTTGTCTATGTTTCCGTCTGTGTTCGTACATCTCTGTGTTCCTGTGTGTGTGTGTGTGTGTGTGTGTGTGTAAAGAGAAGCGGAGAAAGAGTTGGGCTGCTGGGCTCACCCATGCATGCTCAGTAAATTAGAATGAACACGAGCGCCAATCAGCTGGCGATGCCAAACACCCGCATCCTCCATGACCCCGGGCCATCTAATTTTCTGCTTAATTTTGCGGCAGTCAGTTTGCATTTTTGGATGATTATGTGGTAGGAAATTAACAATAAATAACAAATGTGGTCTGAAAGCCTGTTCCTTTCGAGGCTCCCCACCCCATCGCTGGCCTTGTAGTCCACCAAACCTATTCTCTTAGTTCACCCCGTCTGTCAGAGAGGTAATGAAAGTGTCTGTAGTTCATTGTAATGTAATGTGGAAGACAGTGGTGTGTGCGGCTGGAATAGGGCTGTTCTTGCCAGGGTGATGGAGATACACAAAGAAAGGCCATTCTCCTTTAATCACCAACCACTTCTCTTACACAGGCTTATTTTTGAGGCAGAGAGCGCTGATGATACTCTTTCTCTCTTGCTTTTATTCCTGTTAGAATACCTGCACAGGATGGAGACTGAGGAGGCACAGGAAATGTCCCAGATAACAGGTAAGAGCCGCCTCTCATACGTTCAAAGCCACAGTGAGGTCTGGGCGATCAAAACGGTCGAGCAAAGATAACCATTTTTTTGACTGTTCAACGACAGGCTATAAGAAGTTCTGTCTCAGCAGATACATGTCAAAGGGGTCATGAACTGAGAAATCAAAATTCCCTTGATCTTTTGATATATAAGAGGTCATTGTGCTATAAAAACATCAGAACTCAGAACTTTCTTGTTAGTCTAAAAACAGCTTATATTGTAGCCAATCTGCCAAAATAACAGGTTGTGGAATGTGCCACTTTATGATGTAATAGTGATGCTAAACACCAGCTTTGCAGAAGAAGATCAACACCTGCTTCTACATCGCTGCCTGTTTAGCTCCGCCCACCGATTCACACGTGTAGTAGGTAAATGACAAGAGCGGCAAACGCAGGTCTACGCAGAAACCAAACGATAAACTTTATTTGATGAACTTTATTTTTAAGGAAGTGCCAGACTGTGTCAGTAAGAACTTGGTCCTTTTTTCACTTCATTTTAGCATGGATTTGTTTATTAACAAGGCACAATTCGATGCAGGATTTTCAGAAAGATTGAAACTAAAAGACAAATCTGTGCCGACTATATTGGATCCGATGTTGCAGCACACAAGTGTGAGTAACTGTTTTCATTACGTGGGCATTTACTTCCGAGTCTACAATATGTTACACCTATTCAAACAGAGCGTTCAGATGAGGGGGGTCTAAACAGGACAGAAAATAGCCTATAACTTCTAAGTTATGATGTTTTTTGATGTAAAAATCTTGATTACATTATAAATGGTCCTCAGAGAACAGTAGAAAATAGTGAAAAGAAAATGTTGTTCATGACCCCTTTAATGCACAGGTGATTCTAGACCAAATTTAGAAGACTTCCAGTCTCAAAAATGCCTAATTGACTCTTAAAAACTTGATATATATGATCTCTGAAAAAAAATTCCACTCTTACCAGCTTAAAGGAACAAAAAGTTGCTACATAAAATGATAGTTCACCCAAAAATGAAAATCATTTACTCACGCTTATGTCATTCCAAGCCTACTTTTGACTTCATTAATGAATTAACAAAAACATTATTCAAAATAACTTTGTTCCGCAGAAGAAAAAAGTCTGGTTTGGAATGACATGAATGGCATCTATCTCTCATTCCAGTGAAATACCAAATCAAGTATCCAAATGTGGCCCCATTACTGATATATATCTGACAAACAGATTCAATTTTAAATCGTATATTCAGCCAGATTTAAACTTGTGAACTCTTGCACATAAAGCAAGAAATGTTCCTCTTTGCCACAACCCCTCAAGGATGACATCTTGAATTGGCCCGGGGTTATGCATACACTTTTTCCAGGAAAATAGATAAATGGAAAAAGGGAACACAGTCTGAATGCAGAAAAAGGGTCAGCATTTGTGCTCTGTCGGCATTTTCATATCTAAATAAAGTTACAAAACTTACACAAGACTCATTATAGTGAGATCCAAACTTGTTGCATTAGCGAGAATTATATATTTAATGCCCTGACTGTCAACGCTGGGATGCAATACATCCTGGAGCAACCACAATACAACTCTTTTACTTTAAGGGGAAGTGTGTAAATTTTACACTACTAATGTCACCAAATAGATTTGAAAAAAATAACAGGTGTGTTCGACTTCATCTGGATTTAACCGATCGGTGAGATTTGCTGCTTGGAGTCAGGAGAGGAGATGAAAACAGAGTCATGTAGTTGGACACTTTCTGCTTCCCATAATGCAGGGCGGTGTTTGAATACTTTATCACAGTTGAGTGGATTACATGCAATATTTGTCAAATGCACAGACGTTTCAGATGTTTTTACTTAGCAACAGAAACACTTTTCATTCAGTACTTTATGCACTGCTTAGAAGAAAACATTTCAAAAAGCCTATTCTATTTAAATACCAATAAAGTGGGCTCTATTTTTTTTTCAGTTTTATTTTGATAAGCATGAAACAAGATAACATAAAGATTACATGAAAATAGTTTTTACTGTTCTCCTGAACACTCCCACCACCCATGATTGGTCAGACACACAGATAGCCCCACCCCCAACTCATGCCATTGGTTGAGCCAATGATGGGGAATCAGTCTACAAATGGCTTACATGTAATTGGCCACATACCCACTGTAAAGTGTCAGGAGTGACAGCTGCATTTAAATACAGGAGTAAATCACCTAAATTACCATTTTGTGTTTGTACAACACAGTACTTACTCTTGGAACTGCGATGATTGACACCATGGTAACCATAGTAACATTCTGGCATTTGGTATCCGCTATTTCTAATCAAAGTAATATTACAGTGACCAATGGCTCAATTTTAACTAAAACCACTGTCAACAAAGCCATCGTGTTTTGTATAAGTTTGGAAGGGTACTTTGCAGAGTACGCTCTTGAAGGGTTGCCATGTCCACTTATTATAAGTGATGCTTATTAAGCCTCTTTTGAGCTTGTTATTTGGGCTCGGCTCATCAAGCGATATGGGGCTTATTTCCAAGATATCGTGTTTGGATTTGAGTTTATTATGGCCTAGTTCTTTTTTTTTTTTTTTTTGCACTATTTGGCAACACTAATGAGTCAAAACATCCCCTGTGGGTTTTTTGCACCTCACATACAGTAAAGACAAAACTGATACACATTTAAACACATCATTAACAACTAGTTGATCGGTTCGGTTCCATATACACTGTGTAGAATTTCTCTAAATCCGGTTGTCACTACCTGAATTTGTCAGGAGTCAGTTCAGTTGTAGAATGCAGTTGTCACTGTGTGTGTAGAGAACAGAATTAAACACTAAAAGGTGAACTGACAACCGAATTTAGCTGCAGTGGCTCAGCATATTAAATTCAAAAATGTCATGTATCAATTTTAAATTTTAAAGTATGTATAAGGGATGGGCCTGCGTCTATATTGGTAACTTCTCTACTCTCTGCTCAGGAAGGGACAGCCCGACTGCTAACGAGGGGGGAGAGGACCAAGATGAGGCCATGCCTGTTCCTGAAGACTTATCAGCCAGCACTGGTCTCCAACACAACAACCGCACAGACAAACCACTGGGTGAGTCACACCATCCTAAGCTGGGACACAACCACAAAACTACCTCATATACACATTCATGCAATACTCAGTCTGATATAACTTCCACTGAAGCCCACTTTTAAGGTCAGCCCAACACAGAAAGCTTTAAAATGTAATACTTTGTATGAAATGAGTGCATGTAACGGCTCTCATCCTGCCTACAACATCACAGAGCGAGTGCACCAGATTGTTCAAACACAATCGCAGGGTCCGACGCATTCAATTTAGCTCATGATGCACATCTTCAGCTTTTGTAATGAGATCATGTCTCTTTTTTTCTATTGGCATGCATAGAAAGAAAAAACAAAAAACAAATCAAAACAGAACCGCTGTAAAAACTGTAAAGTAGTATGCTAAATTAATCATTTTCCTCTTGTCAGACTGATAGTTCATACCTACTGGTTCCTGAAACCGTGGGATATTAAAACAGCAAATTTCTAATTTAATTCACTGAAACAGCGTTTGCTCACTGACTGAGCCTACACACAATGTGCTCAGTTATGCCATGAACTGTTTAACCCACTTATGAGGAATTGTTTTTTACACACTTCTGCCCTTCCTTCTTTTGTTTACTCTTGAAATTCTACATTACATTTATTTTGTTTTGATCATTTATAAGTTCTTTTTGGATTAAAAACATCTGATAAAATGTATAAAGGATTAAATGTAAATTAAAATTTTATTGCAAAACTGTTAAAACCATTTGTTTTCCAAGAACAAAAACTGAAAGGTGCACAAATATTCAAAAGTGTGGGATCAGTAAGATTTTTTTTTTTTTTTAATGTTTTTGAAAGTCTCTTATGCACACCAAGGCTGCTTTTATTTAATCAAAACACAGTAAAATATGCAATAATGTGAAATATAATTAGAATTTACGTTACTGTCTTCTATTTTAATATATTTTAAAATGGAATTTATTCCTGTGATGCAAATAAACATTTGCATTTCTTATTATTATCAATGTTAAACGCAGTTGTGTGGAAACCTTGATTTTTTTAGGATTAATAGAAAGTTCAAAAGAACACACTTTACTTGAAATAAGAATCTTTAGTAACATTATAAATGTCTTTATTGTCAATTTTAAATAATTTAATGCATCCTTGCTGAATAAAAGTGTTAATTTCTTAAAAATAAACTTTTTAATGACCTCAAGCTTTTGAGTGATAGTATATATAAGAATTTAACACCTCTGTTTTCACAAAATGAATACAACAATATGGCTTCTCGTTGAAAATGTAGGTAGTAACAGAATGTGTAAGTTAGTCATTATAGTAATAAATATAGTGTTAGCAGTGTAAATAGAAAGTGGGTTAACTAAAGGCAAAAATGGGTGGGAATAAATTTGGCTAACCAGAAGTTAACAGATGGCCTGTTTAATATCTTGATGTATTTTAGTTTGGAATTTTCCCCTCCAGAAGTTCCAGATTAACTTGGACTTAATGTGTGACCCGCTCACTTTGAAGCTACTGAAAGTAAAAAATATAGAGAGAGAAAGAGAGAGAGAGAGAGAGAGAGAGAGAGAGAGAAAGAAAAAAAAGATGTGAGAGGAAACTGAAATAGGATGTGCAAGAGTTTCCTAAGAAGAACTTGCCAGAACTCAGTTTCAACACTCACTCAAGGAGATAAAATGTTCAGGAGCAACACCAGATAGGCGCAGTATCGCAACAAATGCAAGCGTACGCTCTCTTACACCCAACACACCCAACTCTGCACCTGCACTTATGCCATGCTTTCACTTCAACTGCCACGATATTCACACACTTCCACACACACCCACATTCAAATACAAGTCCAAAAGACATGCTTCACTCTCAGTAAAATAGCACTTTCATATCTCACTCATGTGTTATGCATATAGCAAAGTCATATCGATAAAGTAATAAGAGGACATAGACGCTGACAGAGGCTGCAGCGTGTTCTCATTACGTGAAAAATAGACCACTTGTAAGTCATCTGTTTGAACAGTCAGGATGACATTAAGAACACTAAGAAGTGTATTAAAATGACATTTAACTCAACACCACCCATTTTTTTGCCCACAAATACACTTTTTCACACACTTTAGAGATGCTTTCACTGATGAAAATCTTTTTTGATTGAGGTGTGAGTGTGTTTGGGGTGTACAGATAGAATCATGATGCCATTTAGGATTTAGAAAGAAAAAAAAGGTGGATTGTTCGAGAGAAACAGGGAACTAGACTTCAAATGCTCTGAACTCATTAGTAAAGGTTTGTGTGAATGTGTGTGTGTGTGTGTGTGTGTGTTTGTACATGCATCTGTCTGTCTGCGTGTTGTCCCTGAAGATATAATCAGCCAGTGTGCAAGAGGATGTGAAGACAGTATCTTAACTGTGCATCATTGCTTCTCTGATTAAGTGTATCAAGGGAGTATCTGTGCAGACTGTGCAGTACGCGGCTCGATCAGACACGTAGCAACAAGCGTAGAATATCAGGAAATCAAAACATATAGAGATGGTTCTTACAGAGCGCTGTCTCTTTGCTTTCCTGCTAAGAAAAAACCATGAAAACATTTGAGGACTGAAATTTAAAATTTGTGAGAAGCACAAAGAGCCAAACGACGTTTTCCTTTACTAAAGGTTTATTTTAATCCCTCAAATCTTAAAAGTATAAAAAATTGTTCTTGTAGATATTTTTAATGAAAAAAGGCCACTTATGAGTACTTACAGTACACTTTCATGACTAAGTACACTTTTAAATAGTGCATTTTGTGATAATGTCAAAATAAAAGTTATACTTTTTAAAGTACATTCTAAATAATTTTGTTTTAATAATCTTTTGTTGTGCATTAAAGTGTAGTAATAGTGTAGTAATATATTTCAAACGTACTAAATTGCAACTTCATTGTTGCAAATGAAAGTATGTACAAGTTTTGATAGAAATAACATTTAAGTGTATTTTAGTTTGCCATATTTGCTTGTCAGTACATTCAGCAGTCAACCACATTTCAAAGACAATAGAAATAGTTATGAAATTACATATAAAGATAATCTTAGGTCCTGCTTAATGAGTCATGTACTTACTATATGAGGATGAGGGTTTGATTCAGGGTTAGTTGCATGTAATTATGCATAATGTATTGTTATTATTATAGTACATGTACAAGTACAAGTACGTGTAACTATGACACCGTTAAAACAGCTAATTGAATTTTATGTCAATTTAAACTATATTGTGTTTATATTATAATTTAATTTCAATTAACATACAATTATGTGTATCAAAACATCATAATTATTAAGTATCACAAAGGGGTATGGGTCTTCACAACCCATTTTACTCCCATAATGTCACATATTTCCAAGTGAAACAAGAAATTCAAGTAGAAAAAATGAGCAGGAATTGTTTGGATTGTCAGTTAGGTGTTACATACCTGAATAGAGCCAAACTGAATGCTAAAGTGATGCATAAACAGCCATTTGGATATTAATAAACCTAAAAAAATAGCTAAGTGGCAGCAGAAAGGAAAGCCATTTTAGATTTTGATTAAGGATAATGAATATAAACCATTTATTTCCATTAAATCACATGCACCGATTAATCATTCATATTAAGACACGAAACAATCATTAAGAAAGTAAACATAGTCGTAGGCCATAAGTTGTAGGCCTTTGTATTTAAATAATTAGCTCTATTTGGTTTGAGCATTAGTGTTTATTAGCACTGCATGGAAAAATACGCTGTCCAGTGAAGTGCAGGAAGGTTTTCATGGTGCATGGCCTATTTTATCATGTAATTCCTCTTTTTAAATGTATGAGGGTGACAGCCTGCCCTTAAACCTGTTGCTATATCAGATGCAAACATTTCACTAGCAAGTTCCTAAAAATGTGAGCGAAAGCAGGGTTCTTTTTATCACATCTGACACACATATGCATACACATGCATGCTCAAACACATACTCTCACCCACCCGCTGTGGAGCCGTGGTTAATGTGCATGTAGCTCTCCCGCACCGCATAAGCTATTCATAGTTTTTTTTTCAGCGCCTCAACTGGAGCATAAATTAAAATTAATTGTACTAGCAAAGAGTTATGTTCATTTATAGTGCACTCGCCATGAATACATCCCTTGCTAAAGTGCAATGTTGCGATAACTTAGTAATCGATGTAGCAGAGGGTCACAGGTTCAAACTGCTAAAGGGAGACTAACTTGTCACTAACTGAACCACTGCACTTCCAGAGAGCTGTTCTGGAAATGGAAAAAAATCTAATTTAATCCCATTTAAAATTAGCCATTGATGTTGCTGAGGTTTGCCTGTAACGTCGCTCTGTTCTATGTAGAGCTCTTTTGTTTGTCCTTGTCTGTGGCTTTTGACACTTGCTTCCCAAAATGGGTAAATTAGGATGTGTGACAAACGTTATACAAAGTAAAAGCTCCTCTTCCCATCCCCAGTTTAGTCACAACTTCCCCAAAAGATCCATGAGAGACCGTATCATGACAACAAGCCTAGTTCCCTCTGCCAAACTCAGGTCACATCACACTGGTTAAATCATCATATCATATAAGCAGAAAGGCTGTCAGTGGATCTGTGTGTGTGTGTGTGAGCGAGAGGAAGAAATACATCCTTTTATGGGTGTTAATGGGAGATTGCATTCCTGTATTGACTTTATGTTATTAACTGCTGTAATTCATTCACATTGACACTGAAATCCATATAAACCTTCTTTAAAGTCAACATCAAATGCAGTTTACAACCTGTTTTACTTAATCAGACAAACTTTATTAGAGTTAAACAGAATATTCAGCAGGAAAAATGTAGGCTGGCCTATTGGGAACTGACTGGATCGTGAAAATACTAATACAGCCAGGATACTGGAAGGGATGGATTGAAAAGTACTATAAAAAAGTACAAAAGCTGTCACTGGGACAGCTCTCTTTTTAAAAAGTATGTATATGTATAATTTAGGTACACTTTAGGTAATAAAATGAACATTAAGGTACTAATATGAATCCTTTAAGGCTAAATAAGGTACGAAGGTATAGCTTTTTTATGAAGAAGAATGTCCACCAATGAATAGCGCACATAAAGACCAGGAACGTGCATTAAAAATGAAAATGGCTGGCTTGACTTCATTATGTGATGATGTTCAGTCAAGACCTTCTATGAAACTAAAGATAATACAGTTTTTAGTCAACTAGCTTTTATCTTTTCTAGTTAGTTCTTTGATTAGTTTTTTTTCTTAGTCACTGTCAGACGATTATACTGGAAACTTGATCACTTGCTGTAAAACTCTAGACAATGATTTCCAATCTATCTTGGAAACACACTAACAAGAGTGTGGCTGTGCTCTGCTAACTGTCAGAGAGTAACCTGAACACAGACAACACTTTTGTCTGTCGGTACTCTCCAGTTCAGTCACGTGCTTCAGTTGCTGATCCCTGTAGTCTGAATGCAGAAAATGAAAAAGAAAAACTGTTTCACTTGTTGTGCTTAACAATTCCCTGTCTGTGCTTCCCTTTCTGTCACTTCTCCATAACTCTTGTCCTTTTTTTCGGTTGGGCCGGCTCGGGCGCTGAAGCTTCCCCTTTTCCCTTGGATTCCCATATTTCATTATTTCTGCTTGTTCCTCTTGAGTCTGTACAAACAGAGGCTGAAGCATGGGGAAATCAGCCTGGTACCACAGTGTGTTAACCACAGGACCTTTACCCTGAGCTCTAACTGCCTGAAAAGACTCGAAATATTTACTTCATCAGGCTCAACGGCATTTGAGCAATAATCTATAGTTTATAAATTGGACATTACATAGAATAATCTAAATATTTAACACAGTTTCATTTTTTTTGATGGTGTGCTCTTTTTGCATGCTTCTGTAGGCTTGTATGTGAGTCAATGTGTGTGTGTGTGTGTGTATGTGTTTACCACGGTTTGTTGGTCTGGTTTACACCGCTGAGAGTCCTCAGTTTCACAGTGCTTCCTGTGTCTCTGTTTCCTGTTTATCAGTCATTTGTTTCAGAGAAGTGTGATGATGAATGAGATGGTAAGATGGTTTGAGAGCAGGCAGTTTGATAGAAGAAGACTGGATTATTTAAATGGAATATTAATCCAGTAGTGTTACACTACATCTCTCAAATATAATTTTTTCTCTTTTCCTTAAAGGGTGTTGGGAGTATTTACCCCATCATTATGTAAACATATGTAAATGTCTTATCTCTATATTACAGATTTGTCAGTTTATTTATCCATAACACATGGTAGTGTTGGGGAAGCTAATTTGAAACTGCCAAAGTTCCTAGCTACTCATATTTAATTTTACAACTAACAATACAAACTAACAAAAAGTTGCTAACTACACTACCATCCAAAAGTTTGGGGTAAGATTTTTTAAAGATTTTTAAAGTCCTAAAAATGTATCATGGTTTTTTCAACCAAAAAAATATTAATTAGCACAGCTGTTTTCAATTTGATAATAATGAGAAATGTTTCTTGAGCAGCAAATCAGCATATGGCTCATTTCCACTGAGCGGTACGGTTCGGTACAGTACGGTACGGTACGCAATAATGTCCGTTTCCATTGTCAGAAGTTGTGAATGGTACCAAAATAGTGAACCGTACCATGCCACTTTTTTGGTACCCTTCCGTTGGGGTACCTAGCACAGAAAAGGGTACTTTTGAAGTTAATTTCAAAAGTAATTTGAAATTAAGTAATTTGCATTACTTAAAGGCAGAGCACAAATTCCGAGTATGGGTCACCATACTTGGCTGTATGTCACTTGTCCACCCACTTCAAAATGGGTGGAGCTAAACTCACTGCAGAATGTTGATTGGTTGACTAGAATCGTCACTTTTGCTTGATACAAGGAGATAAAGCTTCTTCACTCGTTCCGCTCTGCTGTCCATTAGTGTTGGGCTTATTTACATCAGAGTGCGCAAACACAAAAAAATAAAACAGTGTATTTTATAATTTTATATTTTCACACAGACAATAGCCGTTTCTCAATATGCGTTCTTATCTTATTCATAAAGATAACACCTATTTGAAAATTTGCTATGCCGATTTCGGGGGCTCCAGGCGATCACCGTGTGCTCAATGCTCATGTATCCGCATTATGCTCGGCTAGTCCTTCCGACATTTGCCGCAGGCTCTGTGGTGATTAAACGTGAGATACTATTTGTTTTGGGTATATTTAACAGGCATTCGTGGTCTCATGAATCTACACTGTGAAAAGTGATGCTGACTTAACTTGAAATAATTGAGGAAACCCGTTGCCTTAAAAAAAAAAAGTTAAGTGACAATTGACAATTCACTTAACTTATACTTTTTTATTATTAATTACTTAATAATTTTAAGGCAACGGGTTTCCTCAATTTTTTTAAGTTAAGTCAACTTATCACTTTTTACAGTGATTTATGAAATATTGTGTGTCATCAAGCAGCACGCAGACTCAACCAGAGTAAAATAAGCAAAGTTTCACAAAAGTAAAATATTTCATTGTGTTTGGGGCAAATATCTGCACTCCTTGAATGCCAAATTTGGGGGCTGTAGCTAACTGCTGTAATCACTGTAAAAAAAAGTTGTTTCAGCTTAAAATAATTTGTTACCCCGCTGACTTAAAATTTTTAGTTTAGTCAACTAAAATATTCCAGTTGTCCCTTAAATTGACATTGAGTATCTTAAAATTTCAAGTTGACAAATTATTTTAAGTTGAAACAACTTTTTGAAAAAAAAATTTATATCGTTTTGGCTGAGCACAAAAGTTATGTTTAACTTTATATATTTATTTTGAACTTTACCGTAGTACAGCGCTGACTTTGTAGCATTCGTTTGACTGAATTGTTTGCTTTTGTCTTTATTTCCTTTTATATAAGCCTCTTATACTTTGTACTTATACTTTTATAATGGCTATTATTGTTTATTAAAATTGTTTATTATTATTGTTTATTGACATAAAAGAGGCAGGGTTGTGCTTATCGTCACGCTTTGTTGTCGAACGCTACTTTCCAGCATACACCACTCCTATCAAGTAAAGAGTACTGTTGGCAGTGGAAACGCAAGCTCAGAGTGTTCGGTCCTGAATCATACCGTACTGTACATACTGTACGTATGTGAGACTTCTTATTCCAAACTTTTGAATGGTGTACATTAAAGCTATTTAAAGGGGACCATATATTTTCAAATGTATTTAAAAATGAAATGAACAGATACATCAATCATCAGAACAATCTGATTCAATCAAATGAATCAGACTTCATATAAAAAGCAGGCTGTATTATTGTCTCAGTTTCCTCGGCTACAAAGCTGTGTGTCCTTAAATATATATATATATATAAAAAACCTGTTTTGTAGCAGCTGAAAATATTATTAAGTTAGTAACTTGCTACTGCTTTCTGTTACCTCCCAAGACTGGTCATGTCTATAGTACATCGCTGTTCAACAAATTCAGTTTATGTTCTCTATGTTTCAGAATGTTTCAAAAATGTGTTTAATGCAACCAAAGTTGATGTTTTGCACATACACACACACACAAATACTGCTCATCAAATGCTGAAAGAAAGAAAACAGTTGCTTTGCAGATGCTCTTTTCGCTGTAGAACATTAAGATATCCTGATAAAAGATGGCAGTGTTAGTTAGAGAAAATAACCACCCAGCCTGCCACTGAACTTAACAGGCCCACTACCCTCTTTTCCAGCCTGTAATATAAAAGTTGAGGCTCGGAGTGACGAGGAAAACGGGCTGGCCTGTGAGATGAATGGAGAGGAGGAGGAATGTGCAGCCGAGGACTTGCGTGTGCTCGATGGCTCAGGGGCCAAAGTGAACGGCTCCCACGCAGGCCCTGACAGCAAGCCGGCCGCCTACCCCACGGCCGGGGGCATCCGCCTCCCCAACGGGAAGCTGAAGTGCGATATCTGTGGGATGGTTTGCATTGGGCCCAATGTGTTAATGGTGCACAAGCGAAGCCACACTGGTAAGCACAACTGCCATCTACTCTTCCCTCCTTATACTATCACTCACAGCTCACAGGGCACAGGGCTGGGTAGGTTGATCCGCACATAGAGAGACACACAGAGAGCAGGACAGAGACAGACGCTGGATGAGTTTTAAATGTAACCATCTGTTTCTATAATGGAAGCCATAGAGTAGTAACTGTGTATGGCTTGACTTGAATGGATGATGTTAGTTGATGTAAATGACTAATACAATTACAATATGTTTGTTTTTAGAACATTAGGATAGCATTTTCGGATAATGTCCGCAGTTTGTTGCATCCAAAAAGTAAATTCGGTCATCATTTGCTCACCTTTATGTTGTTCCAAACCTGTATGACTTATTTTTTTATCTTATGCGGAACACAAAAGAAGATATTTTAAAGAAACACACAGTTTTGGTTACCACTGACTTCCATTGTATGGACTAAACAACCTGAGAGATTTCTCAAAATATCTTCTTTTATGTTCCACAGACGAAAGAAAGTCATACAGGTTTGGAATGCCAAACAGTAAGGGTGAGTAAATGATGACAGAATTTTCATTTTTGGGTCAACTATCATTTTAAAGACTCATGTGTTAACAATTATAATGAGATGTGTGTTTTTGTCTTTAAAGAGAGGTTTAAAATTGTGACATTTTGTTTAGATTTCTTTATAGCTAACAGTCCAAATGTATCAACTAACCAAGCAAAAGTCTCTCTCAGATGACAATTATTTCTGTATTAGTTATTTTCTCCCTTTCTCAAATTGATATTCCACTGCGACGAAGCCAAACCAGTGGGTGAGAACATTGTTCAAAAAGGCACTTAACTTCCTCACTTGACAAACTAATGAAACTCAAAATGGAAGAAAGGAACAGTGGGCTAATGTAAATTCAGAAAAGAACGTACAATAAAAGATATAATGAAGTGCTTCCTATTTAAATCAAAATATTCGCAGGAGGTGCCGTGCTCCTGAAATGCCTTTTTAATGAGTTTCTTTTTCCGTCTTTTTGCTGCTTCACTGGTGACTCTTATTTTATAGGGCTTTTGAAGAGAGCGCTGTATTAATAGCGTTCTCGGAGAATGCCACAACATTCGGAGGAGCTGGATATTGGTTTATTCCAGGGGCGCTGATCAGGAAGACTGGCTCTCAAACACAAAGTGTTTCCTTCACTTTATTTAAATGAGCTCTGCATTTGCATTGTGATGGGCCGCTCTTATTTTAGAGCTGAAGAAGAGGAAAAAATGAGATTTTCAGATCAAATTGACCCAGGCAGTGGTGCATTACGAAACTGGCAGGCAGCGTCTGAAAGCCTCTTGTTCGATCAGGAGCCAGGCAGCGCTCGCGTGCGAGATTCCGCTCGCGTGTTTGATTGAGCTTTGGCGCGAGGCGCCGCGTTGTTGGAGATGTAACAGCGCGCAGGAACCGTGTAGGACAGTGACCCCGCATTCACAGCGTAATAGCGCTACAGCGGCGGATGCTTTGCTTCCAGAGAGCCGATATAGTGTCTCAGACGCTCGCCATTTACATGGCCATTTGTCTCTGGCATTCTATGCTCAAAAGAAACGCAGTTTGATAGAACTACAGGTGTATATATAACTGCTATACAGGTTAAAGCACGAGTCACTTCTTTGTGAGAGCAAGTTACTTTATCACACAAGGGTACACAGAAGCCCCAAATCGAAAAGACACTTTTTTTTTGCAATTACTTTTAACTAATAGGTTCCAAAGCAGTTTCCGTTGATTAAGTCACATTTAAAGTCAAATGACTTTTATTTATATAAGGATTTATACAATACAGATTGTATAAGCAGCTTTACTGCAATAAAAAGGAAATGTTGCAGAATTCAATAATTATGAAACATTCAATTTCAGCTATAAAGCATCTCTACACAAGACATTATCAATTCAGCTCAGTTTAATTAAAAGTGTCAATGTTGCAAAGTTCATCCATTATGAAACCAGTTTAATTCAGCTAAGGCAGCTCTAATCAAGACAGTAGTGTCATTATCCAGCTTTATTCAGTTCATTTTTGTTCTCATCCGATAATATCAGTGAAACTGAATTGATAATATTACTGAATATTATTTGTCATTTAAGTTTCAGACAGGTGTGCTACTGTTGCACCTATGAACTTATTCTACTAACGTTTGATAACAAGAAAGTGTCCAAATACTTTTTGCCTTAATTTTGAAAAGTACATCTACCGTTTTATCATTTACAGCATAAAAAGGTTTTTGGTTTAATATGTTGTAACCGATTGCAATGATATACTCAAGCATTTTTAAGCGTGGCTTAAGTGTCCAAATATGTTTTGGGACCATTAGAAAGGAGAACATGCTGAAAAATCTAGTTCCCTAATCGTTGTGCATGACTTGCAGCATGTAGTAATTTTACATGAAAATGTCTTAATTCCAACATATGAGTTATCCGTTGTCTTTTATTCTCCTAGGGGAAAGGCCGTTCCAGTGCAACCAGTGCGGTGCTTCCTTCACTCAGAAGGGTAACCTGCTCCGACACATCAAACTGCACTCTGGCGAGAAACCTTTCAAATGTCACCTGTGCAACTACGCTTGCCGCCGCAGAGACGCCCTCTCCGGACACCTGCGCACGCACTCGGGTAAATGCCTCTGTCGCCTGGATGATTTCATTTCTTCATTAACTCAAACCTGCACTGATTCATTCACTTGAGCCAGTTCAGAAAACAAGTGTTATTGTGTGATGCTATATTGTAGTGAAAACAACAAAGACTAAGTTGTACTGTGTGATTGAGCAGATTTTGCTTTTGTTTTAATTTTACAGTTGGAAAACCTCATAAGTGTGCATACTGCGGGCGCAGTTACAAGCAGCGGAGCTCACTGGAGGAACATAAGGAGAGATGTCACAACTACCTGCAGTGCATGGGACTTCAGAATAGCATTTATACAGGTCTGTGAATGACAGAACACCAAAGCTCTCTCTCAAAGTGTTTTCTGTTCTTATAGATGGAAATGGTGCTAATCTATATCCCATTATCATGGTCTAAATGTGGTTTATTGTCACTATGATGAAAAGTAAAATACATAGTATTACTGGTAGTACTTATTGGTGACACTGCCCAAAAATTCAGAAGTTCAGAGCCATAATTGATATTTGTGTGAAATGACTTGCAGCAACATGCCCATAAAGTCCCAAAGCTTAAAAAAGTGTCTTAAGAAAAAATTAAATTGCTTAGAGTAAGGGATAGAAAACCATCTTAATTGCATGACTGATGGAACATCATCCTTTATTATAGTTAGCATCATGTCAGAGGATGAGCTCAGGTTAGATACGGACGTTTGAATCTTATGCGTGGTTTCTTTGTCTTGCTTTCCATAGTGAAGGAAGAGAACAGCCAGAATGAGCAGAGGGAGGACATGCCTGCATCTGAGAGAGCCTTGGTGCTAGACAGGATAGCTAACAATGTAGCTAAGCGTAAGAGCTCTATGCCACAGAGGTTTGTGGGTAAGAGTTGAAGTTTGCTTTCATTGTACAATTATATCGTAGATCATCCAGATATCACTGTCAAAATGCATGTCTCTGACTAAAATAATTAAAACATTGCAGAGACAAACAATGCTAGGCAGCTCCCTCATTTCTTTCTCTTTGATGGGTTGACTTTAAAAAAGCAGGGAAAGAAATGCTATAATGGAATGCAACATGAACTGACTTTGTTTCTTATTGTTTTATGTAAATTGCATTTGCTTCTTTGATAGTAATAGTTTTTGAATCGCTGTTAGAATAATGTGATGTGTTACTAAGCCCATTTATCTTCTTTTCATATTGGTGTTTCACTGAAGATTATTCTAAAAATTAAAAGATATTCGAGACACCATTTGAGGTTTCTCAGACTGCTACACTGGAAGAACCCTCTGGAGAAGTTGTAGGCACCTGCTGAATGTTCTGTATTGGTATTGATGGTTCAATGAAGAACCTTTAACACATGGTACCTTTCCATTGCACATTAATTCAATGACTGGATGATTATTAAAATGTTCTTCACAAAAAAAAAGGCATTTTAAGAACTAATCATTGAAAGGTTCTTAGGTGGACCCAAAAATGGTTCTGCTATGGCATCACTGCAAAAAACAAAACAAAAAAAACAACAACTAATTTTTAACAGAGTACGGCTAAATATATATTTTTAAGTATCCCAAAACCTTCATGAACCATTATGATCCCAGCTAACAAAAACATGTTCGAAGAAGGTTTTGCTAATGTTCCAATTAAATTATGAAAATGCTGTTTTTTTTAATGATCTCTGAATATTTAAAATGTCATGTTTTTAAAATACATATATAAAAAATCTTGGTTATGGATTATTATTTTGCAAACATTATGGGAACATTACTTTTGAGCACTTTCTCTGAACATTTAGAAACAAATAGTAACATTTAAAAAATGTTTCAGGAAAAAGTGCAAAAAGAACAATGCATAAATTTTAGTGCTAACATTTTGAAGACCATTGAACTCTGAACATACACTATAATGATATCAGTGGAAGAATGTTTGTTGATAGAGAACCTTGACAGAATTCTAAGAATGTTCCCTGTTAGCTGGCGCTGACAGTCTTTTTTTTTAAGCAAGAACTCCATTTAGTTCCTCAGAGAACTCTGTTTTGAAAGGGTACCTAGAAGTTCTCCAAAGGGTTGCCCAGGAATAATAGTAATAATATTATAAAGACAAGAAATATGTCAGAAATTATTGATTTACTGGTCACTGATGGAAATAAATCAATTCTAATTTCACAGAACTCAGATGAGTTACAACCTTTGCTCTTTTGGCTTTCTTCCACAGGAGAGAATCGTTTGTCGGAGCTGTCATTCGAGGGCGGCTCAGGTGAGCTCATGCAGCCTCACGTCATTGATCAGGCCATCAACAGTGCGATTAGCTATTTGGGAGCGGAGTCCTTGCGGCCTCTGGTTCAGACCTCCCCTGGCTCCTCCGACATGGTGGTCAGCCCTATTTACAACCTCCACAAAACACAATCAGCCGAAGGCAATGGCGTGTCCGCTAAAGACATCGCCGCAGAGCATCTCCTTCTGCTGTCCAAGTCCAAATCGGCCTCCGTGGAGAAGGATGGCTCGCCTAGCCCCAGCGGCCATGACTCCACTGACACCGAGAGCAACAACGGGGAGCGGGCGGCCGGGGGAGGCACAGCGGCGGGCGCAGGGGGTCTCATCTACCTGACCAATCACATGGCTCCAGGTATGCGTAACGGAGGTCTGCCAGTGGTGAAGGAAGAGCAGCAGCGGCATTTCGAGGCCTTGCGGGCAGCAGGGATGGAGCTGAGTATGGCATCATCGGAGGGGTTTAAGGTGCTGAGCGGAGAGGGAGAAGAATTGAGGGCATACCGCTGCGTCCACTGCAGAATTTTGTTCCTGGACCACGTCATGTACACCATCCACATGGGATGCCATGGCTTCCGAGACCCGTTTGAGTGTAACCTTTGTGGTTACCGCAGTCAGGACCGCTACGAGTTCTCATCGCACATCACGCGTGGAGAGCACCGCTTCTGAGTTAACACACAGAGACGTTTCACATACGCTTGACTACACATTCACTCACACACAACCGATTCAACATTTCAGGATTTTTTAGACACTGTCCATACATTTGATTTTTTTTTTTAAGTTTCGTGTAACATTGTTTTTTCTTTGTACATACAGTTGCCTATATATTTTGCTGTCTTGTCTATTTTTCTACAATGGTGTGACTTGTATGTAGACTTTTAAAAAAAGAAAAAACTGTAACTGAAAATTGAAACTAAGTGTTTGAAAGTACAACATTTTTAAATCATCCCATACAGTATAAACGTGATGTTTTTGCTGCCCTAAATTTACTAAGATGAACAATAATAATAATTAAATGCTAAAAATTAAATAAAGTTATTAAATATTATTTGCAATGTGATGTAAACTCATGTATCTCTCTTTCCTGTGTTCCAACAGTTTACTCTTCTTTTTAAATATATATTTTTTATATTAAGCAGCCTAAAGTTCATATTTTATAATTTATTACAATGAAATAATGTCACGATTTGTCCATTTTATGTAACATGACTCCCTTTTGAAATGTTCCCCTGTATATTGAACCAAATATATGGCAGTACATATTGTACATGTTTTTTTATTAAATTTCAGTTTTGTTTTATATTGTATTTAAAAATACAGTTTGAAAGCATTTTACTCGTACATATTTACCTTAACATCCCAGAATATTATATGCTTGCAAAAAAATAAAAAAATAAAAATTACATTTGTTCAACCTTTGATAATGTGTAAAGTTTTGTAGTAATTTTGTTTAACATTTAAACAAAGTTGCTAATGGAGATTGAGTATCTAGCAAAATTAAGTTTATATTCATACATCACTAACGTATGCTAAAATAATTAGTACAGAACTAATTATTAATCTTTATATGATACAGAACGTAAGTCCAAGCATCACACTTGTGGATAATCACTTTTAAGCTAAACTAACAACTGAATAATTGCATTCTATAACAAAATTTATGCTAAAAAGTCTTTAGGCTGATTTCATAGGGTTGAAACAACATCTACAGCACTGTGAAGTAGCAAAGGAATCATTGTTTCGAAGGTGTTGACAACAATTGACATGTTTCTTGTGAATTACATTGTTTCTAAATTATTTGCAGTCAGGCAATAATGGACATTTGTAAAAGTAAGCAATGGCCAAAGGGAGGTGGAGTAAACTGAAGAAGAGCAGATCTGTCAAGAGAGCAAGAGTGAGCCTGACCCAAGAGCTCACCAGCTCTTCACAACTACATGCGGGTCCAGATGGCTGTTGTGTGATTGGGTAGAAACGGGAAGCAGCTGTGGCCAAAGCAGAGCCCCCACGCTTCAGTGGGACCTAACCGTGGAGAGAGTGCATTTGCATGAGAGGGATAATCTGGCCAACACCACCTCACACCACCCCATCCCCATCAACCTCTATCCCGAATCTCACTTCTCTTTTCCGCTTCGACTTATGATAATACAGCACAAATAGGCCCCACCCATTCAGAGAAACTTTAAAGATGTCAAAACCATGTAATAAGAGACAAAAATAAACTGGTCAGGCAGATAAATCAATGCCCCTTGCATTTCAAACTCTACTGACAGATTTATAATTTAGATAATAAACTGTATATATATACACACACACACATATATATATACACACACACATATATACATATATATAAACATATACACACATATATACAGTATATATACACATATACACACACATATATATATATATACACACACATGCACATATACGTATATACAGTATATATATATATATACACATACACACACACACACACACATATATATATATATATATATATATATATATATACACACATATATATATATATATATATATACACATATACATATATATATATATATACACATACATATATATATATACTGTATATACACATATACATACATACACTATATTGCCAAAATTATTGGGCCCCTTTCTAATGAACACTCTAAGTGGAAGAACTTGACTGGTCTGCATAAAACCAAGTCCTAATCCCAGTTTAACACCTCTGGTGTGACTGTAAATGCAGACCTTGAGCCAAAACTCATCACCAAACACCAATGACTTGTACATATGGGTTCAGTCATTTTAGACACTTCCAAAACTGTTGCAACAGAGATGGAAATACAATTTTTAAATACATGAATTATGTTCCCATCATTGTTGCCACAGATTTGGAAGTGCATTTTTCTGTTCTAAAGAAGGGGATGTCACAATACCTTTGTCTATATAGTGTATGTACAAGTCATTGGTGTTTGGTGATGAGTTTTTGGCTCAAGGTCTGCATTTACAGTCACACCAGAGGTGTTAAACTGGGATTAGGACTTGGTTTTATGCAGACCAGTCAAGTTCTTCCACACTGACTGAATCAATCATTTTCTTTTTGAACCTTGCCTTATACACAGAGGCATTGTCATGTTAGAATAGAAAAGGGTCCTGTCCAAACTGTTGCAATCATATTAGAAGCACACAATTTCCTAGAATATCATAATATGCTTTAACATTAAGATTTGTACTCATAGAAATTACTAAAGTAGTCAAACCTGTTCAATAGAAGGGGGCGACCCAATACTTTTGGCAATATAGTGTATATATATATATACACATACATACATATATATAAATACACATACATATATATATCATACACATACATATATAAATATACATATATATATATAGTGAATTATGAGTAAATAAGTATGTTTATTGCACCTTATATGTACACTTAATATTAAAGTCTATAACAGATATCAGCATTATAGTGAACACTGGCATTAGCCATTTATTAAAAACAATGTTATGTCAGCACCAAAGTATATTTTCAAGGAATAAGAAAGAAAGAAAGAAAGAAAGAAAGAAAGAAAGAAAGAAAGAAAAAGAAAGAATTGTAAACACAACACACTAATTGTCTAAAAATGAATTGTCTAAAAATAACAGTGTAGCTTAAGACAAACTAGAAAATAAATGATGCAAAGGTTAATATTAGCTGTAGATATAGCATCGTGAAAGGTTGTGGAGGAATTCTGTGTGCCTGTCCTCCTATAGTCCAGCTGCGGGCTACCCCTGCTGTTCTGACAGCCTTCCACCGCTCCTCAGGGATAGACTTACTACTTGCACTGCTGGCTAATTTTACAAAGTTTCAACACTCCGGCCAACCGCACAACCCTAAAATATTCATTAAGCCGCTTGACAAAAAGATGAAAAATAAATGACAACCTTTTTTCATGGGCTTCCAGTTTTTCTAAGATTGTTTCATGAAAATTACATGACTGATTCATTTCATGTGAGCACAATCTATAATGGGATGCAGATGAAGACAACCCAAGAGTCAGAGTTTAGAACTGAATTAGACTGTTAAATCCCACTCGCCTTCTGAGGTGTATTAACAGTTCAGCCTGACTTCCTGTAAGAATGGTTTTGCAGTTGCAAGAAGCAACCAAATCAATCAGCCATCTCTCTTTCAATTTTCTCAGACTGCAGTCATCAGGTTTCACGTAACACAGACCTTGCGTTTCACTCCAACACAAATCAGTTGTGCTTTGACGATGAAGATGTTATGCTAATGCATAGTCATACAAACAACAAACAGAAAGAAATTTCAGGGAAGCCAGTCTCATCCAAATAAAGTGACAGAATTCAAAGCCTACTGAAAATACAACTAAAAATCTAAACAAATATATTCAAAACTGCATCATATTTTGTAACCTGACCAAAACCATTCATGTTCAAATTCATTCATTCATTACTTTGTGATTTGGCCTGGGTGAGTTTCCTCACCACTGGACCAGCAACTTTTATTCCTCATGCCATCTGCGGCCACTCATTTAGAGCTCCACAATGCTCTTCTCCATCCGTCAACAGTAAACGCATCAAGCCACAGTTGTTATCTGCTTCTATAATGCTTATTGTTTTAGTGAGGTTTATGGCTGGTGTCATCATCAATGGGTCTCTCTAAGAATTTATGAAAATAGCAACTCTGATGGTTTCCCACCAACTTCGAGTTCACCAGAAAACAACAGTTTAAGAAAACAACACAAAAATAGATTCTTCTGTTCTGAAAGAAAAAAAAAAGACTGAATACTGATCGGATGGCCAGTTCTCCACAGGCACAATGTGTAACTGAAAAAACTAAACCAACCAAACTGTCCTCTAGGAGGAGGATGAAGAGTCCATCTTTAAAACCCCTTCCAAGGTACAAAGCCATTCCTCTGGTTTACCAGATGTGGTCCGAGACCACACTGGCTTAACAACAGGAAGAGCACTGCAAGAGTTGATCTGTGGGTAACTCTTATCATGAGACCAGAATGCCTGCAGTGTTGCCCAACTTCCCCTCCAAATCCATTCACCAAGGCACAACACAATGGGAGAGTTGGCCCTAAGGTGTCTAGCACTGTCTATACAGGAGCGAGAGCAGGTAAACATGGAAAGCCGTTGAATTCATTCTGCACACACAGAAGGTAGGGCGGGCAGAACATTGTACTAGCTGACAGTTCCCTTTTGGATAAGTGCATTCAGAAGGAAACAACAAACTCAAGACCCCATGTTCCTTTTTAGTGCAAACTTGGCACATTTCCTCTATATTACAAGGAAAAGAGTTGCAGCTCCACTCTGTGATGCAACTGTTTTCAGGAAGACACAAATGCGGTATGCTAATTTTGAGGGAAGGCATAGAGTAACAAGCTCAGTTTTACAAAATCTTGAGTGCTGTTTTGAGTCAATCAATTGTGACTGCATGAATAATATGAAACTACAGAAATGCCACTGTTTTTTCACAATCACAAAAAACAGAGACTGTCTTTCTTTGTTTAACAGCTCTCTGAGAAGAATGTTCATAAAAAAGATGAAAAAAGACAAGACAACTTGACAATTTATTTCAAGAAATGAACCCAACATTATAGTCACAATAACATAAAACTCAATTAATATAATCAGAACACATGTGCTCAGCGACCGCAGCCAAATGTCTTGTTCCACTCTTCATATAACTCCAGATCTTTAGAAGAGACACTGGGCCGCACTGTTTTGAGAGCCTCCTGGAAGTCCCTGTTGAGTATGGGCCGAACCTGTTCTGCTGAGATGGTAGCAATGTCACTTAGACAAATGCTTCGGATAGGGCCTAGGGCTGCTTCGCGACATAGCTGTGTCATATCTGCCCCTGAAAAGCCCTCTGTGCCCTGCACCACTTTCTCCATCTCATCTGCTCCCAGCTGGCTTTTCTCACAGGACATGAGGTTGGTCACTATCTGCCGGCGAGCCTCAGCCTCTGGGAGAGGGATGTAGAGTCGCTTGGCCAGGCGGCGGCGAGCTGCTTCGTCAATCTCTTGTGGCCGATTGGTGGCACCAACCACCAGAATGCGATCTTCTGCTGAGGTGGCGGCTCCATCCAGCTGGACAAGAAATTCGGTTTTGATCCGACGGGAAGAGTCGTGCTCTCCATCTGTGCGCTGAGAAAGAAGGGAATCAATCTCATCGATAAAGATGACGGCAGGTTGGTGGCACCGAGCGATGGCAAAGAGTGCCCGTACCATCTTCTCGCCCTCTCCAACCCACTTTGAAGTCAGTGACGAAGCGCTGATGCTGAAAAAAGTGGCTCCTGACTGACACGCTATGCACTTCCCTATGAGGGTTTTACCAGTGCCTGGAGGACCAAAGAGAAGAATGCCTTTAGGTGGACCTCTAAGGCCAGTAAATATATCAGGTCTTAACATGGGCCACACTACGATCTCTTTGATTGTGGCTTTGGCAAACTCCAGGCCGGCAATATCATCCCAAGCTACCGGGGGGCCATGGTCCATGATCTCACTCATGATAAGTTCAATGATTTTGGGCTCAAAGTTCTTTAGTCGCTCATCAACAGGTTGCAAGTCTTGTGGTGCGTTTTCCTTCGAGTTGCCCTCTTCCTCTTGCCTTGGCATGGGAGAGACGAATTTGGAGGACGCTCCACGAGGCCGATTCGCCCCAAGGCACCTCTTGGTGATTGCAGCAACGTTGGCCGCGGAGCCTCGCTGACCCTGATGGGAATGCTTTTTTTGCTGGTCAACGATGAACTGCTCTCGTGCTGATCTAAAATTAGTGCTGACACCTTCCTCTCCTCTCCGTCCCCTCCCTCGCGGTTCCTGCTCGCCTTGTGATGGGAATGAGTTTCTGTTGCTTTCAGTTCCTGAGCTGTAGAAGTTCTTCCTCTTGGAGGGGTTTGTGGAGGAAAAGAACACAGGCTGATTATGCACATTGGATCCACTTGTGCAACCCACACTAGACTGAGACACACTAGCACTGCCTGTGGAACTGAAAATGTTATGGCCAAACATAGGCGCAGATCCTGTTGGAGCTTTTGGAGCATTTTGTGCCAGGGACATACGAGGAGGGGCTCCTCCTTCAAGTCCTCTGGCCCACTCTACAGCACTGCTAAGTGGGTTACTGACCCCCCTTCCCAACTCAGCTCTAGGTGGAGGCTCAGTGGGCCCATGAGCCAGAGGCTCTCGTTTTAATCCAGGAGGAGGAGCAGAGACAGCGCTGCCTTTCTCATCTCCCATGCTGACTTCACCACCAACAGTGATGTTAACATCTGCCGGATCTACCAGGAGAGCTCCTTCTTTTGACCTGGCCTGCATCATCCGTTGCACGCACGGCAGGTTGAACACAGTTTCGAACGTTAGGGACGACTCCCATTTGTCGCTATGGTTCTTTTGATTGCGGGCCAGGTGCAGGGCACTCTCTGCATAGTTGTTTAGCCCTGTGCGTGGGTCGTCTGAGTCTAGGACTGCGGCGTACCGCTCCGAGTAGGTCCTGAGCAGGCTGGCAGCTCCGGCCGGAGAGAGCTCAGCACTCGCCCATGCATACTGAATGGACAGGACGTGTGCCCGGTAAGCATCGGCCGTCTGTTCAGGTGTACAGGAGCCAGACGAAATGTCAAAGGACCTCCTCTGCCACTCGTCCAGGTGTGCTCTGCTCATGCCTGGCCTGCTCCAGCCTGCATAAGAAGTGGGCACAGGATCAATTAATAATGTATAAAAAAAGAGAAGTACCACACAACAATAGCATGGAAATTATTCTAGGGCTGAGCGATATAGCAAATATTCATGTTATTTTCATAATTGTATAAAAGGTGATATAAAAATTAAGCAACTGTGAATATCATAATAACTTGAACGCTCTTAGGTGGCCATTAGGTTTCCTGTGTGACTTTTGAGAACTGTTTTAGTAAATCAACTCAAAACTGATTAATTTTCATTATGACTAAAAAAAAAACTGTCTCAAATTTTATGTATTAAAAACCATGATATATATATATATATATAGTTGTTATATACATGTTATAATATATTATGAATATTAACGAAAATATCACTCTTCCCTGTGTTTATTTATGTGATGAACAGTGTGGATAAAATGTCTTGATCATTTTTAATGGTATTATACTTTTTGCATTAAACCATTTTTGAAACATTTTGACTTTGCTACAATGGCTGTCATGATTGGTATATATTAAATGACATCAAAAGAAATTATATATAGCCTGTATATTCTTCTATCTGTATTGCCCAGGCCTACTGTCTTGATAAGAGAGACAGTCATTTATAAGTACATATATATATAAATTACATCTAATGACAGTAACCAGTAAGTTACACTGGATATATATGTATGCACTGTATGTATGTATGTATGCATGTATACAGAGAGAGAGAGAGAGAGAGAGAAAGTGCAATACCAGTCAAAATTTCAACATGCTTGTCTAATTTTTTTTCTCATAATCTTAAAGATCTTTCAATCAAAAGACTTATCAAAACTTTGAAATTAGGTTTGTAGACAAATATAAAATGCCTGTATATCCATATGAGTCTTTGCAAAACTGTTGTTATTCTTGCAAACAAACAAATACATAAATAAATAAATAATGGGTTGGGCTTGATAATGAAGAAAAAACAGCCAAGAGTAGACCATACATGTGCACTTCTTCAACAGTGTTTAAAAACATCTCACTGGACGCACCTCGTGAAATTAAAAGACTGAGGAGTGAGCAGAGAGTAGATTTGTCTGCACACAATTCCTGTGATTTGGCGTTTTTTCATTATTTTGATGGCTTATTATTTTAAATTGTAAAATAAGTTCATGATAAAGAATAGTCATGCGAGTATAAACTCTTGAATTTTACTTTACTAACAATAGTTTTAAGCATACCCATACAAACGTTATGTGACTGTAAAGTAATACACGAAAACCCACTTTCACATGAACTGTATTAATGTACTAAATTACGATCTTACGAATAGTGTCTCGGTGGGTATTAACACATTGTCCCAGTATGAAATATGTGCAGGACATTCAGAAAGACTGGACAATATTTTATTTTATCTCTTAACGTGAACTGACAGCAGGAACACAAATCACAAATACAGCTTCAAACACACTCCCGTGTTCGTTTTGTTCTGGGTGAGGAAAGTAGAAACCTACCTCTGGGTTAAACGTATTTCTTGGGTAAATGCTGTAAAGATCAGAAATAGCTTTAAGTCTATACAGCGATGTGAAACAAAACAACCATAACTTTGACCAAAGCTCGCGCCTCCTGTATGATCTGCGCCGAATCACGCAGCTTCCGGTCACTGCATACTAAGATCGCGCGCGCCATCGCCTGGCGAAACACACTCACTGCGAGTCCTACAGGTTCACATTTTTCTTTTTATTTAGTGAAAAAAATTCAAATAAAATAAAAATAATAATTAAAAGTATATAGATGAAATAGATTATACAGATTATTGAAGACGACATTTAATTGTTCGTTTTATTGATTTTGATCTCTCTAATGTCATATAACTCTCTTAACATTGATGTCTCAGTAAATGAATGAATGACAATTTCAGTTCTGTTAGAAAATAAAACTGTGATACTGTATGATTCTAAAAGGTTTGATCTTGATTGCCTAGATTCTTATTCTAGAGAAAAAAACTGTTTGTTGCTATATCATATAATATAATCATATAATCATATTAATCATACAGACTTAAGACATAAAAAAGATGTCATATGTTCCACGTAAATTATGAAAAATATGAAAGTATGAAATTAATTATGACACAAAAGCTATATTTATGAGATGACAAGTAGAAAATATTAGCCTACATAAAAAGTCAAAATTAAAGACAAAAGGCATATGTATGACATACGGCATAAAAAGTAGAAATGATCACATAGTAAGTCATAATTATGACATAAAAGTCGAATTTATAACATAAAAAATCTCATATCATAATTTCGACTCTTTATGTCATAATTATTATTTACCTAAATATAATTTTTCCTTATATAATTTAGCCTATATAATTTTTGCTCTGAAGATCATGACAATTGTTCCAATATAGCCAAAACTCAAAGTGCTGCGTTGCTATTTCTTTGACTCTATCATTAGCAGCATCTGTCGTGCTGGTGAATATCAGCAAGGCTGATGTGGCATAAAACTACAGTACCCACAAGTCTGTGCGGCGTGCGTGCGGTGACTCCCAGCGGTACGTCACATCATGAGCGTGTTGGGATAAAGAGGCTTCAACTGGGGATTTAAACTGCTGTCTACTGTCTAGACGACTACATAGGAAGCGAGGAATTAAATGCATAGTTATATATTCGACCTCTATTCTTGGACTCTGTACTGCGCTAGCCCATTACTGGGCTGTGTTTTAATATCTGCTGTTCATAGACAACCATGGGAAGAGAGGAAGCTAGCGTAGACTGTTAGCTGCGAGAATCCAGAAGACAAATCCTTCAAGAGTCACACCCTAATATCACTATCCTCGCAGCGGCCACGCGACTGCGGGTGACTTACAGATGCCCGGCCCCGCTTTTCTGTCTGGATCACAGTCTCTGTGCAGAAACAACTAAGAAGCATCAAGAAAGTCATGTATGTCCGGTTTCGGTCTACTTTGTTGGGAGACAGATAACGTTAGTCGGCTAGCTAGTGTGGGATCAGCATCACTCCTCTGGGCTTTTAGCAGAAGACTGAGGAATATGAGTTCACCGATGTACACGTTTGTTTTGAGAGATGATAACAGTACAGTGTATGCCGAGGTCGCCAAGATCCTCATCTCTACTGGAAAATGGAAACGACTGAAGAAGGACAATCCTCGGTTTAATTTAATGTTGGGAGAGAGAAATCGGCTGCCTTTTGGACGGCTGGGTAAATGATTTCAAGACCTGCATATTAAACATGCATTGCCATCTCGTAATATGATCTGTTTTATAATCCCATGCTGTATACATGTTTTATTGTGCATTGAAAGTTATGAGTTTCAGCAAGTTGTTATAATACTCCTAACCTATGCTTATTTTCACAACCAGTGCTTTACTGGAGACTGGACAGAACATGCTGTTAAATTTATGATAATGAATGATGAAACGACTATTAATAATTGAACACTGGACACAGCAATGCTGATCACAAAGATTCAACTCTATAATGCATTCCTGTGGAGCTGTAACTGTGTAGTAACGTAATTACGTTGACATCAACATTTTTCAACATGAAAATGTTATGTTTTTATATCAGTATTTTATTAATGTTTATATATACGCTTAAAAGAATGTGTACATGAAGTACACACATATACATAACATACACATATACACTATTGTCAGAATTTTGAAAATAATAAGTTTTTTGTTTTTGATAGTCTCTTATGCCCACCAAGGTTGCATTTATTTGATCAAAAATACAGTAAATCAGTAATGTGAAAAGTTATTACAATTTAAAATAACTTATCTATTTTAATATATTTAAAATATATATATATTTCTGTAATGCAAAGCTGAATTTTCAGCATTATTACACCAGTCTTCAGTGTCACATGATCCTTCAGAAATTGTTGTAATATGCTGATTTGCAGCTCAAGAAACATCTCTTATTGTTATTTTATTATATTTGTTGTTGAGTTACAAAATTGTATTTTTTTAGCTGCAGGACACTGCCGTCAGTGCTCAATATTTCGATATTTCAATGTCAAATACCCTGCTGTGTCCTCTACAGGTCATGAACCAGGACTGATGCAGCTGGTGAATTATTACAGAGGAGCCGATAAACTGTGCCGCAAAGCTTCACTGGTCAAGTATGCTGCTTATTTAAACATATCAGATGAAAGAAATTCATATTCAGATTTACTATATAACCTCAGTTGACTTTAATGAGATCTTTAAAATGATCTTATGAGTGATAAAGTTTGCATAAGTGAGTAATGTCTTCAAATCACACTTATTTCCTTTATACCATGTCATTGAGTTAGAAACTCTGCAGATCATAAGTTGTGAATTATATTTAAATAAGCCTGTTTGATGTTTAGGATTATCAAGACCAGTCCAGAGTTAAAGGACTCTTGTAACTGGTTCCCTGAGTCTTACATCATATACCCAACCAACCTTAACACCCCAGTGGCCCCGGCCACCAATGGCATCAGCCACATGAAGAGCAACCCAAAGACAGATGAGCGGGAGGTCTTCTTAGCTTCATATACCTCCAGAAAGGAAAGCGGAGAGGGAGCGGTGTGGATCGCCAAATCATCAGCAGGTGCTAAAGGTATGAATCTCCATCGGTCCAAAATGGCAAGTTAAAAGAAGTGTAGTTTTGCTACATGAATTCACAGTATGAGATTATTACTCACTTTGTTCAGGTGCAGGAATATTGATATCTCGTGATGCAAACCAGCTGCTTGAGTTCATCGATAATCAAGGCCAAGTGCATGTCATTCAGAAGTATCTGGAAAGTCCACTGCTGTTGGAGCCGGGACATCGCAAATTTGATATAAGGTAAGATGAGACGTATAATCCTTTGTGCAGAATGTTTTTGATGTGATTACGGAAAAGCATAGAATTGCAATGCCCCATCCTAATGAAGTCAAAGTCAGTGGATATTCTCTCTGGCTGTCTTGTCTGTAGGAGTTGGGTGCTTGTAGACCATCAGTATAATATCTACTTGTACCGTGAGGGAGTGTTGAGGACGTCCTCTGAGCCCTACAACAGCTCGGATCTGCAGGACATGACCAGTCACCTGACCAATCACTGCATCCAGAAGGAGCATTCACAGAACTACGGCCACTATGAGGAGGGCAACGAGATGTTCTTTGATGAGTTCAGACAGTACCTGTTGACCACACACAGCGTTGCCATGGAAACATCTATTTTACCTCAGATCAAGCATATCATCAGGTGCTCCTTCACCTTGTTTTCAAATCTGATTGCATGCGTGCCTGCAAATGAGTTGTATAGGTAGAAAAAAAAAGACTTTTGTGTTAGAGATGTACAGTGGGTCCAAAAGTTTGAGTTTACTTTTTTTACATATTATTCAAATGTAAAAGTTTTTTCCCCCTTACAAATAAGTGTCATTATAGTATTACATTGTATACTATTATAGTATTTATTACTATTTTGAATTGACTTTTATTTTTATATTGTTTTTATTTACATTAAAATTTGTGTAAATTTGTTTTTATTATTATTTTCAAATCAGTTCTAGTTTAGAGCGTTTGCAATTTAGTTATTTACAGTTTTGCAGTGTACTTACAGACATACTTAGTTACCAATTGTATGTACACATTTTACATTATGTACACATTATACATAGTAATATGTTAAGGTGCAACAGATGATTAGTTGTGCAATAGATTTGTGCTTTATACATATGCAATGTATGTGCATTGTATGGTATCCAGTGATGAACAAAGTGAACGCGATGCAGTTTAATAGTTTTAGTGAATTAGTTCAACTGTTCATTAGCCTGATAGCCTGCAGTCGGCTAATCGGATAAATTATGGATGGCTGGAGTCCTTGAGATTACAAGATGTCAGTGAGATCGCACGACCCTTTTTTGAGAAACCATGATCACATTTTATAGTTCTATTTAGGTTTAATTTAGTTTTCAGTTTTAGTACTTTGACTTAAACTTATTTTATTTTAGTTAGTTGATGTATATTTTGCTTCAGCTGTATTTCAATGAACAAAAGCGATCTTTAATAGTTTTAGTTAGCAACATTGTTGCAAATTAAATTACAGATTACAAATGTCAGTGAATTTGAGAAATTGACATGAAATTCACAAGAATATTGCAGAATCTTGAATATTTCCTACTAATATTACGTCACTTTTCTGTTTTAAATGTTTACATTTACATTTATGCATTTGACAGGCTTTTATTCAAAGAGACTTACATTGCATTCAAGGTACACGATTGTTTTTAAATCAGTTTTTGCTTTCCTTGGAAATCGAACCTATTACCTTGGCATTTCTAGCACCACACTCTACTGTTTGAACTAAAACTAATGCAAAATAAATAAATAAAACAGATTTTCACTCAGATATTTGCACCCCACTATATACTGGCAATGTGACCTTCAGTAACCAGATGAACATAACATTTAGATCAGAGATCAATTATAACATTGTTCTACAAGACTGAGCTCACTGATCCATTACAAAAATGCTTCATTTGAGGATGTCTAACTACCAGTGGTGTTCGTCTAAAATCCTGCGTCTTGTCTCAACAGGAGCTGTCTCACATGCATCGAGCCAGCCATTAGCACGAAGCACCTGTCCTACCAGAGCTTCCAGCTCTTCGGCTTTGACTTCATGCTGGACGAGAGCTTTAAAGTCTGGCTAATTGAGATCAACGGGGCACCTGCCTGTGCACAGTGAGTACACACTTCTCATTTGTTACGTCTAGAATGTGTTTGCTCTGTGCAGCTGTCCAGTGAAAATCATCATGATTTTGTCCCTTATTTTCATATCTAGTGGCTTGATGCGTTATGTATTCCCACACACTATGTGTCGCCACAAGGAGTTTTGGGAGAAAAAAAATTGTAATGTATAATTCACAGTATGTTTCAGATGAAAAAATGTGATTGGCAAATTCCTTAATTTTTGGACTATGGTTGCAGTTGCTAAAGCTTTTTTTCCCCTACAATTGCTTTTTAAGTTATTAAGTTTAATATTGATATTTTTCTCTGTTGTAGGAAACTCTACCCTGAGTTGTGTCAAGGCATCATGGATGTGGCCATCTCCACAGTGTTCTCTCTGAGTGCAGATGCCCTCTCGTCCTCGCCTCCGTTCTCCACTTCTCCATCTCTATCCTCCAACTCCTGCTCCTCACCCAAAATCAGAGCGCCCCATCACTTCGGCCCATTCATCAAACTATAAATTGCTGTTGTTGCAGGATGCTGCTGTGTAACCCCCTTCCCATAGTCCTGCCCAAAAACATCAACCAATCTAGGAGGCATAAGGGTCTACACCTGATCTTGGGGCTGAGCATACAGGGGATTCATCACTGTCTGAAGAGGACAGAAGGGAAATGAGGTCACCTCTGTAAACTCCTCTTCCTGTTTTCATCCATCATCTCTAAACCCAGAAGAGTCCACAGAAAGAGCGCGAGTTTCCAAAAGAACGACTGGAAGGTGAGGAAAATCTTGCTCATACTGGTGTTGCAGTACCAGGAAATGTGATTTGTTTTTAGACAACAGTTGTTTGGGGCTTTAACACTCATAAAAGTGATTTAAAGACATGAATTTGCAAGCACACATTTGAATGAGGAAGGTGTTGCCACTGAAGAGGAGGGTTTACAGTAGCTACTTTACCTATAGATCTGTTGCGTCAACAAGACTCCTCAGGACTTTTCCAGGCACCTCGATAAAATGGAGAATAGATTTGAGACTTTAGTGCCTTACATATTCACTTTCTCACTAACACTAACTCCCAACAAGCTAATCTGGCTTTTTGTATGTCTGTATGTGTCCCATCAACTCTATTATCTATCAGATTGTTCTGTGTTTTGTGCTGTTAGCTTCAGTGTGTACTAAATAACTTTAAACCACAAATTAATCTTTCTCAGAAGCACATATGTATTATTTGCAGTGCAGTAGTGTACATGGTTGTGATGTCTACAAAACAGTATTTGGTAAAAGTAGCAGAAGATAACATGTTTGCATATTTATTTAATTTTTTTTGCATCGTCTTGTTGCTATTCTGTCCAGTGAGGCCATATTTAGTCTTCCCACTGATTATTTTGCTGTTAATACAAACACATTTTAGGTCATAATTACTTTGTGACAGGCAATCAAGAACATCTGGGAATTGGGGACGCACTTCCTTCTGCTTGTATTGTCAGGAGACAAACCCATGAGCATTCACAACTCATCGCTTATTATCCAGTAGACAAATGATACATCGAAATATTCATAATCAGTTTAGTTCACAATAGTTATTTCCTTCATTCCCAGAGAGTTGAATTATTTCTGAAACGAGTAAACCTTTGGTGGACTGAAATGTTGCATGTCAAAGCATGATAAAAGCAAGGCTCTTTATACAGACCTAGAGGAAGGTAGAGTTTTTATGTTAAGATGAATGCATCACTTCAACTCATTTTATATTGTTAAATTTGTTTATGCATAACAGTTGCAAAGATTTGTCTTGATTTTTTTAGCACCCAATATGGGAATGGGAATGGCTTTGTGAGTCACTGAATATCATTTCTCCATCATTTCATCTTAGTGTGCATGCAGATATGACTGAGTTCTTTTGGTTCATTGACAGCAAGCTCTGAATGGTTGACCTGTACCCTGTTATGATGACTGTGATGCAAATGACACACAGGCAAGTGGATGTAGAAGAAAGCAGCATTTAGGTGATATTAACCGTGTGGTAATCAGATATCAGTATTGTTGTTTGGGGGGAAATGAAGGTATTACATCTCTTTGAATCTAAAAGAAAAAGTATTGAATGAAAGGTCTGCCTATATGAAACAATGAGAGGGTCAGCAATGGTAAGAATAAGAGGAGATCGGTTATCTAGTTTTATTATCTTTGCATTACTTTCATAAGATTTGTCATATTTTTACATAGAATTTGCTGTACAGACTTTGCATTGGTTCTTTTGTAAAAAGAGAAAACTGAAGACAGTTGTATGTAGCCTGAATAAGGGAAAACATGTCCATTTAGCCAAAGATGAGTGTTTAAATATCCTCACTGCTGTCTAATGAACATCGATTTGATTTAAATTGTGAAACATGGGAATGCTGTTTTAATCATGTTTTTCTCTGTATCTGTTTGAAGAAAGATCAGTGCAATGTATGTTATTAGTAGTCAAGTTTGCTGTATTTGTTACTGTTGTTTTGACCATTTGAAAATAAAATACACTTTTACTATGTTGAATAGTAAAAGCCTAAAAGTATTTAAGTTATTCAAATAAAAGCATCCATCATGTGCAATAAATTTGTTTCCTAAATGCTCAGCACTGTCATTTTGGTTTTTAACTTTTTGACTTAAAGCAATATTTATCTATTACCCTTATTATATTTACATAAAGCCTGTTTTTACACCTTACTATTATACTCGACATCTCTTAAAGAAATAGTTGAAAATGTACTCATCCTCAGAGCATCCAAGCTTGTTTGTTCATTGGATCAGTTTTGGAGAAATTTAGTGTTACATCACTTGCTCACCAATGGATCCTCTGCAGTGAATGGGTGCCGTCAGAATGAGAGTTCAAACAGCTGATAAAAACATCACAACAATCCACAAGTAAACCACACAACTCCAGTCCATCAATTAATGTCTTGTGAAGTAAAAACCTGGTTGTCTGTAAAAAAAAAAAAAATCCATCAAGGCATTTTACCTTTAAAATATCTGTCCATAATAATGCTTCCTCCAGTGAAAAAGTCCATCCCCAGTTGTGCTTTTATATTAAAATCCAATGACATTTGTTTAGAACTGTTTTGGCTTGTAAATGTTGCTGGATCTGTGCATATTTCTTTCCTGATTCAGGAGACAACTTTTTCATTGGAAAAGCCATATTATGGGGACTTGTATTTTGTAAAGTATCTTTCATGCATACAGCTTTTCACTTCACAAGGCATTAATCGATGTGCTGGAGTCATGTGGATTACTTGTGATGTTTTAATTAGCTGTTTGGACTCTCATTCTGACGGCACCCATTCACTGAAGATCCATTGGTCAGCAAGTGATGTAATGCTAAATTTCTCCAAATCTGTCCTGATGAAGAAACTCATCCACATTTTAGACAGCCAGCCTGAGAGTGAGTGACTCATTTTCATTTTTGGGTGAAATATTCCTTCAAGTCATTTCTCTTCCAAGTATCTGTAGCTGTCTGCCATGTGCTATAAATTATTTTCTCCTCCCCATTGTGTTCCAGGTAAGATTGTAAAGATAAATCAATACATTTCATCACACACCCCATAAAAAGCACATAGAACACAGAACATAAAATACTTAGAATGACCGGGGAAAAAGTTATAATACAATTCGGCTTGCCAACAGGGGGAACCAGCACCCAGAAAATCTTACAGTAATAGAGTACTTCTGTTGTCTTTATTCAAGTATGTACACTTTACCATACGATATTCAGAGCAACACACATCACCACAAACATGGCAGTAAATGAAGTGTAGCTAGCACAGCGGCAGCCTGAGAAAGCTGAAGATACATGAGTCCAGTGCGAAGTTCAGAATACACACAAATATACACACGCACAACAACATAATACAAAACATTATGAACACAAATGGTAGAAGACAGAGACAGACAGTAGAAATGCAACATCAAAAACCACAAAAATAAATATGTCAGGGTTATATCATACAGGTCACAACAGTCCCTGCTGTCACAGGTTTTGTCCTTAATTTGTAATGCTATATTGCCTCTTGGTAAGTTTAATTGGAACCTTTGAGTGTATATTTAAGCAATTTAGGGTTACAAAATGTAAAGAAAATAAACAAAAACAATGCAATTGCATATGGATTGAGCATTAAAGACCTCTGGGAGAGAGTGCCACATCAGTAACCCTGTTTAAAAAAAAAAAAAAACAGCAATGACGACTAAATATAACAAACTGATCAACAGTCAAAAACACAAAACATCTGAAAATCAAATTCGAGCATGTGAAGGGCACATTTAGTCCCACAAGTGTGTAACAAAGCTCAAATTAGTGACATAAAACAACTGAATACTCTATGTATAAAAATGTAAATGATATATTTATTCGTTTAGAGTACAAAGATAACCGAAACACACAAGCCAAGCAGATATTCCAGCTTTTGTCAGTAAAACATTGCATGTGAGATCAAAACCAGCCAACACACAGCAGCTACCCTATTGCACATCATCATAATGCAGAGCATTAATATGCGTTTTACAGAGAAAACACTTATACACACAAGATGAACGAATTACTGCATGAGACAGTAATATATTACACCCCTAGAAAGAGTTGATATGACATGATACACTGATATATAATGGGCTTTTATTTGACCACAGTATTAAAAATGTATATTTACTTTGTAAAATCATGACTGACATTTGACCTTACAGAGCTCAAACTGTTCTGCTGTCACACTCAAAATCAATAACTTCCACATTCATTAGTAAGAACCTGCCTGAGGCACTCACAAGGCACACCGCTTTCAAACAGGTACTGTAGTTAAACATCTGGGGACAGAAATCATATTCCAGTGCATTTTTATCTGGAGTAGCAGTACTTATAACTCCATGTTAGATAACAGCGTTGCTTTACCTCACAAATAACAGAAAGACTTCCTGTTGTTATTGTTCAGGAAAACTTGTAATATTCAGTTTACACATCAACCAAAAGCATCTATAAACCAAATGTTGCCAATTAAAACTGTAAATCACCTCAATTTAGTTCTGAAACATGCAAAGTGTTGATAGTGTAACATTATCCTTTGAGATCGTTCAAAGTGCAGTGTTACTTTGCATAATGAATCTGTTCTTTCAGTCCTGAGATTTAATCCACAGTCTAAACGTATAGATTTCCACTGCAGTGTAAACCACTTAAAATGATTTTCTTTTTACCATTTTCTTATTTCTTTCATTATAAACCAGATCCCTTCCCACTTCTCAAAAGCAATAAGAAAATGTGCATCATTGAACCATCACTCATGTAAACATAGACCTTCATAAACAAGATGCAGTTTTCTCTTTATCAAGGGAATAAGTTTGATTGAATCCATACGTCAATAGCAGAATATTAAGTCACAAAGAGGGAAAGTGGTACAAAAAACAAAAAAAAAAAATCTAAACATGGCAATTTTATGTCTATAAACATAAATGTCACTATAATCCTTCATTCATTAATAAAAACAGTCCTATAGTTGTTGGTTTCAAAAAAGGAATCTCAAAATAAAGGAAAATAAACCACATGAAAGCAGCAAAAATGCCATTAGAGTGTCTAGTCTCAACCTGAGCCTGAATAGCATTATCTATTTTCTGGTTTTCGACAAATGTTCATCTTTGCAGAACATCATAATCTCAAATTTGTTGTGCACTTTGGTTCTGGTAGAGTTTTTACATCAGTTGTCATTTCTACAGCTAATTTACCAGAAATTAAATACATATACAGAGACACGACAGCAAAAGTAACCTCTGGAGAAGGTAGTCCTGTCAAAAACACAGTTCACTTCAGCCCGATGATGAGACCTCTTAGTACCTCTCTTCATCGGGACGTCCAACAGCAGACCTTCAATGCGCCAGGTCAGTGTGACTGGAACTCAGGTCTCGCGACTTCCTTAGACGATTATTTCGTTCCTGATGGAAATGAAAAGAAAGAGACAATAAATGGACCCGGATAGATCCTGAAGTTCGTTCAGGGTAAAGTCACTCAAAATCTGTAAACAGAATCACTACAAGAAAATTGTATACTGTAGCTTTGTTTTGCAGTCTATTTTATACCATTTAATACCATTATCAATTAACACAATGAACATTGCATTAGCTGACATTTTGCCAGGACAGAGTTGTGGGTATCAGAGCAAAAAAGGCCAACAATCTATAATTTACAGAAGGGAAGTAGCCATATTTGGGTGAAGGGTGTGACCTGAAAGAAGCCTGCAAAGAGAAACAAGTACAGGCCAAGCAGTACTTAAAGAGCCCCTGCAATCAGAAGTTTTCTTTACAGTATTTCTTATTCAAACAGGAAGTTGGGGTGGGACATAAAGGGCTTGTCCCTATACTATATAATATGTGAAAACTAGTATGCGACCTGAGATTCTGAAGTGCACATATAATTGACACTTACCTATCCCTTAAAGGGATAGTTCACCCAAAAATGAAAATTAGATTTTTAAATGGTCTCTCAAATGAGCCACTGACAGATAGAGTATCAATGGTCCATTTGAGAGATAGGTGGCGGTAATGCACTTATAAGTCTGCAATCCACCGTAAAGCAAGAAGAAGACGCACCGGCTGTTGTGTGAACGAACTCAGGACAGTTGGACCAGGTAAAAAACTATATAAATACTGTTCAGTTCCTTGCACAGATCGTTTCGTGTCTTTAGACCTCAATGTATTGTAACGAGCCGCAGGGTTTAATTTGGTTTTGTCTGGGTATGTTTGTTTTTTTCTCTCAAAGCCGTGAGTACCATTGACTGACATTATATGACTGATAGACTGTAACGGTTTGAGTTAAAAATCTTCATTTGTGTTCTACTGAAGAAACAAAGTCACCTACATCTTGGATGCCCTTGGGGTAAGCAGATACACATCAAATTTTCATTTTTGGGTGAACTATCCCTTTAAGGCCACACGAAAAATGGCAGTGAAGCGATGCAACTAATGCCATAAATGTTCTCAAACTTTTAGGAGTATATTAGCATTTAGATAGCTGCAAGGCTAACAGACGTGGACTCACAAAAATCTCTTAAAAATGACCTTTTCATTACATGGTATCCTTAAAAGAAATATTTAGACCAAAGAACTGAACAAACTATTGGAAAAAGATCGTGTGAAATACTATTGTTGAGGTGCCTATACACTTCTCTTTAGACATTATAAATGCACGAGAGTCTAGACAATGCATCAACTTGAGGATTGTTTCCTAAGAAAATTTTTATTTTGTAACCCAAACCATCAGTGGTTATGAAGGATTTTAGCAAACACAATTAAATGTGTTAGTCTGTGACTTCTGTGAGATCTCACACATTCATTTCATTAATGTGTGTTAATATGGTAATAATGAAGCTGTGGATGTGTTGATAATAACTGCCCCCAAAAGCAGAGTATGAGACTGAAAGACTGTAAAGTGCCAGACAGATGGGCCAGAAAAACAAAACCAAGAGAGCAGGAGGCACTGTGTGAGACCGAAAGAAACAAATATATTCAATATGGAGACAAGAGCAGATTGAGTGAGAAACTGAAGAGAAAGCTGTGAAGGAAGTTGTCTTACTTGGAGTTCACCCACAGGTTTATCCGGCTCGTTGAGGACTCCAAGAGAGCTGGCCCTCTTCATGCTGCATCCGAGAGAGCCACATGCAAGCACGTCAGTTAGGTCAAAGGCCAGGGGTGAGGGGTCACGGTGGGGGTAAGGTGGGATGGGAATGTGTGGGTTAAAATATGTTAATTCAACTTTCACTCAATGATGTTACCTTACAATGTGAACTGAGATAAAAACAGCACAGTGGAAACACATGCAATGACATACTGTGTGTTATATTAGTCATTCACAAATATTTTTATAGAGAACAAAAAAATGTTTAAATGTACAATGCTAACATTATGGCTGAGCTATTACAATTCAGTCCGCTGTTTATCCTCTGATTTGTCACTTATTATTATGTAAAATGTGTCTGTATTTACTCACCCGCATGCTGTTTCAAGCCAGTTCTATGTTTCTATTTTTCACAAACAAATTAATAAATGGCATATAAAAGTATTACACCAAGTTTGACATTGTTGATGTCAAAATGCCATTGGTTTTCGGATATATATATATATATATATATATATATATCCAAACATGACATGCTAGTTTGAATATGAAGGATGCAAAATTATTTACAAATAGTCTCATATACATACATATATATATATATATATATATATATATATATATATATTAGTTGATTGGACCACTTGTAAGTTTTTTTTTAATGCCGTTTTCTTGTCCTTTTTGGAGATCGACAGGTAATAAAATCATTCCTGTTTGAAAAGACATGAGGGTGAGTATATGGCAGAACGTTCAATTCTTGGTAAACTATTCCTTTAGGACTGAAAAGACTTTTTTATAACACCGCACAAATTTATACACTAAACAGACACCAAACAGGATCTGCAATGGACCGTTTTCACATTTTCAGGATTCTCAGATGCAGAAGTTGTCATAATTGGCTAAATTTCTATACGTACAGTGAACTGGAGACTAAAATAATTTTTTTTTTGCCTTTCTATTTGCTCAAATAGCGAAAAAATAAATTAAATAAAACCCATGATAGGGAAAAAATATTGAGATATCATGGTGGTCAGAAGGTAATATTACCCAAAGTATAGTGTTACAAATGTACATTTCTTAAAAAAAAAAAAAAAAAAACTTTTTTTTTCTACATATACTATATTAACAACAGTGGAAACGTGTCACAGTCTGCGAAAAGGGTCACTTGTAAAGGGAATTTCAAACAATAAAAAGAAGACCTTTGCCAGGGTGTTGGTAGACAGAAGGTATAAGAAGATGAGAAGAGAGGTTAAAAAAAATTGGGTAACAACAAATGAGACCACAAGACAGAAAATGGAGGAAACAGGCATGCAGCAGACAGCAAATTTGCATGGAAATGTTTATTCAAAATGAAACAAATGTACAACACAGCACAGAGAAATAAAAGTCCTCAAATAAAAAAACAGATCCAAGCAGACATAAAAAGGCATCGAGAAAAGTCACCAAGCAAAAAGGCATAAAAGATGAACAAAGTAATCACAGAAAATAAAGTTAAAATGCAAGGAATAAATAAAAACATAAAAATTGCATTTTACAGGGTAAGGAGAGAAAGTTAGTCACATCTGGCAAATCAGATGCTACAGGAACCCCAGTAACAGACACAGGTGAGTTGACCAACACACTGCATCAAAATGTCACCCGTCACGTTATTCAGGGTTAAGCAGGTTTGTGCATGTGCAAAAAATACAGTCCAGTTAATAAAGCAAGCAAATCCCTTCATCCACTTCAAACTGGGTGAGAGAGAAAGAGACTTTGCATATACCGGCAGAGGACTTTCCTTCAATATAACGTCATCACAATGGTGCAAAAACCCATCTCCATGTAGTAAACCTCCTGCCTCTCTCACATTAAAGAGATAATTCTATACATCCCTTTTAAAAACCTTGAGATGGGAAAAACTTTTTTTTTTTGGTGTCATCCAGTGTTAAAGAGTCATTCAGATTGGGACATTCACCTTAATTCACTTCAGCCTTTCCATATTTACAGTCCCAATGACCCTTTAAATTATTTTTAGAAAGTCTAATGATATCTGGTGATACAGATCATCTGTCACTCTAGGATCCTAAACTCAGGTGCTCAGTCCTGCTCTTTGAGATCTACTTCAGAGTTTAGTTAAAACTCTAATCAAAACATTTTAACACCGTCTTCCCAAAAGTCTGACTGAGTATTTCTCTTCCCCAGTTTTTAAACCACAAGTCAGTCTGCTATTCCAGTGGATGTTGTGTTTGAGGTTTAATGGTCACAGTGTCACGCACGCCACCAGCCGTTGTTTAGTCCGTAGTGGGAAGGTTTTGGGATATTGGAAAGGGGAGGTTTGGTCTGAGAATAATGAGGGAAGTGGTGATAGTTACCCAGGATTTTTGGGTTCGTTTTCTCGTAAGCCGCCTCCTTTGAGCTTGCGGACCAGTTTCTCACTGCTGCGCCGGATAGAGGCCCGCAGTTTACTAAAGGAACCACTGCGCTTCAGCGAGCCCGAGCCGTCCTGCGAACAGAAAAGCTACAGCGTCAAACCACACATGCTCATTTACATACTGCACATTAGTGAAAGAGGGCACCGTCCACTGACACATGCTCATTATTAAGCACACTCAGGCTCAGTGACCACTTACCTGGTTTTGTAAATATGGTCCTTGGGGTGTTAGATTTAAAGGGACAGTTCACCCAAAAATGAAAATTCTGCAAGTTTTTTTGTTTCCAAACCATAACCCATAAGTCATATAGTTATATGATGAACATATGAAGCAATTCAGAAGACTTGGATTATTCCACGAGTCGTATGGGATACTTCACAATGTTTTTATGATCTTTTTAAAGCTTGAAAATTTTGGTTGCATGGACTTTCAATGGATAGACAAAAATAGTAAGAGAATATTAAAAATATCATCTTTTGTGTCCTTAAGATGAATTAAAGTCTTATAAGTTTGGAACAATATGAGGGTGAGTAAATGATGACTATTTATTTTTTGGGCGAACTATCCCTTTAAGGTTATTTCCACAATAATATTATGAACCATTTAACCTTTCACCACAAATAGCTAAATTCCAAACCTAAAAAAAAAATTGTTAACCTAATTAATTTACCTAAAATGCTGAATCTCTTTAAATATGGCTAACACATGACCACAGCTAAATTTCTACAAAGAATAAATAGAGTACTTATTTATCTTCATTCACAACTTTATGAAATTCTCTTTTAACAAATTTAAATGTAGAGCAAAAATTTGATTTAGTTTGAATTTAAAGCTAGTTCAAAAATGATTACAAGCATATTTAAATAAATATTAATACATATACAAACATATTTACAAACTTATTGGAATGGATATAAATAAATATTTTTAAATAAAGAACAAAAAATTCACCATTTCTTAATGACACTCCAGTCATTCCTGATTACTGCATATGAATGATTACAAATTATTAAATAAATAATTATTTATAAAAAAATATTAAAACTGTATAGAGACTGCACTCACAAAACAGGACTTTCTGGCTAATGAAACATTTGATGAGCTGAGCATAACTAGAAAGATTTAGATTCACTACAGAAATTGAAATGCAAAATCCCAATTTTAAAAATCCTTGAAATCCCAAGATCTGAAAATATCCCATGATCGTATGAACCCTGCAATATCTTTACCACAGTCTGCTCTGCTGCAGTCTCTTCTGCTGAGACCTCTCACCTTTGACCCCTGAGCCTGACTATTCATCCAGGAAAACGAGGAGGGGTTGATGGAGGGGGAAGGAAGGAGAGGGCTGAAGATGCAACACTGACCCAGAAAAATCATGACCAACACCTCCATTAAAAAGACAAGCTGTTACAGCAGTCAGCCACAACACATCCAACTCACAAACACACACCAACATCAGGCTTCGATATTTCACCAGAAAAACACACATATGCTTTCAAAAACAGATGAAGAGAAAGAGCACACAGGCAGAGGCTGTGGTGAGCAAAGTCAGTTTTATTAGAAGTTATGAAAGACACAAGATGCAGCAACACACCAGAGAACATGTTAGTAGGAGAAAGAAAACAAGAGCATCAGATTCTACAGACATGCTTCTATTCGTCCCATCTCATCCCTCTCATCTACCTCTCTAGTGTTCTACTATATACAGTGGTCACAATAATGGTCAATATGAAATGTTTGAAAAAGTGTGTGGAAAGCAAGACTTTGTCTATACAGAAGCTGAACAACACAACCATGCCACATTAATGCACTGTACAGGAAGTGTGTGAGACATAGCATTACATTGCTCACTTTCAGACAGAGCAGGTCAGAGTTCAAATGGCTCCCAGCTCTACAAGACATCGAGGGGAACCAATGAGAACTAAGTATCACAGGCCCTGCAGTGTAAACCAATGCTAACTTCAATACAAGGGAAACTCTGTTCACAGCATTTGTGGCTTAATGGTGATTTGCACCATATATAACCATATTTATTTTGTGTTTTATTTAGTACAGCAAATATGCTATTTCACATAACACTTTTTTTTATATAGTCCACAAGACAAAATATTCATTTTCATAAATTAAGCAACATTCTGCTATTATTCTATTGTTTTGTCTTCAGACTTGTGGCGATACTATTGAAACCTTATTTATATATATAAATTATTTATATTATATATAAATACGTTTTAAAAAGTATTTTTAAGAAGTATAAGTTACATTGAACACATTTTTAAACTGTCATGAAGCTTGACAATTTACTGCATTATTGTAACCATGATTTTTCCTTTTTTTTAAATGTAAATTTGAGGAAAGAGATGAAATAATTTCATCATAATTGACATTATGCCAAAAATGCTGTTGAGTTTAATTTGTATTGAACCCAGGACATTGCTTTTATGGAGGATGTACAGTATGTTATGCACAGACATTAGAGTAGGCTTTGTTTTAATTATCTTTAATATCTACTCTGGCTAAGGTTTATTCTGAAGTTCTGTCTTCAATTAAAGATTCATCTCATGTCGTTCCAAATGTGCGTGTATTTTCTCGTTACACAGCTCTTTTATACAGACTTGGAATATAATGCAAGACATGGACTATTTTTTATGGTAGCTTGACAGATATGGTGAATATCAAGAAAAAATCCTCTTGTGTTCAGTGGAGAAAAACAACAGCAAATAGGTTTGGAACAACATGAGGGTGAGCAAATAATGACAGAATTTTAATTCTTGGATGAACTATTGCTCAAACACCAAAGCAGCTGTATTAAGACAATATAGCAGAGATGAAAATTCCAGTCAGTGTTAGAGATGGGAAGGAAAATGGAGGATAGTCCCTCTGGAGTAATTGAGCAGGAAAACAGAGAGTGTTTACTAGGAGAGAGAGCCGTATACAGCACGAGCTCTACGGGAAGTTAATTAGAGACACAAAGACATAGTGGTGGCTTACATCCCAGATGAACAGACAAACAGTTAAAGAGACTGACAGACAAGAAGAGATCTCTCTACTGACATATTACAGAGTGACAGATTATTATAGTGCTGCGAGATAGAAGAGAGACTTAGTTAAGCTTTGACAAGAAGGAAAGGCCGAGGATCTTGGCCGGTTGGGCCTGCTTTAGCCCACTTATGCCCACAGCCGGAGGAGGAGGAGGAGGAGAAGGAAAGGTGCCGTTCGGAGAGAGGAGACGAAAAACAGCAAAGCTGGAGAGGGGGGTGAGGAGGGCGTCCGTCATGCAGAAGGTAAGTTCAACAACCACAACAAGGCATCTGGAGTTACACCTGCCAACCACACGAGAAAGAGAGAGCAACGCAAGAGGAGGCAGAGTAAGTACACAAGGAGGAGAGAGAGTTTATAGAGAAAAAGGAACAGAGACAAAATGTTATATTATTAGGGAGGCTGAAATTGAAAGTACAGACAATGAAAGAGACAGAAAAAAAAGAAAGATATAGGAAGCGAAACAAAAGATGGGATGGCAGTAACGACTAAAACATACTGTACGCAAACAAATTAACACAAATGCTCAAATTCATTGGGTTCTAAAATGTACCAGTACACACTTGTCTTATATCTGTATTCTCAGAGTTGCCACAAGGGGCGCTATAGCAGTAGAGCAAGCTGTCTTCTATAGTAGGGGTCACCAAACTTGATCCTGGAGGGCCGGTGTCCTGCAGAGTTTAGCTCCAGCTTGCCTCAACACACTTACCTGGAAGTTTCAAGTATACCTAGTAAGACCTTGATTAGCTGGTTCAGGTGTGTTTAATTAAGGTTGGAGCTAAACTCTGGACACCGGCCCTCCAGGACCGAGTCTGATGACCCCTGTTCTATAGTCTGTTTACTCTTCTAAGTCAACTACTGTGATGGTGAAGTAACAGTTCTTGCTGAGGAAGTTTGATGTTTAATATGAGTGAATACTTCCCACAAAAAGCAGCAGTTCGAACAGAGTTTTGAAGGAACAAGCCTTAAACCCAGAAACAAGTTGGTGTTTTTGCTCTTACAGTTCCATTGTCCTGAAAGTGTTAGTTCACCCAAAAATGAAAATTCTGTCATTAATTACTCACCCTCATGTCGTTCCTAACCCTTAAGACCTTTTTTCATCTTTGGAAAGCAAATTAAGATATTTTTGATGAAATCCGAGAGCTTTCTGACCCTCCATAGAGAGCAATGTAACTGACACGTTCGAGGTCCAGAAAGGTAGTAAGGACATTGTTAAAATAGTCCATGTGACATCAGTGGTTAAACCTTAATTTTATGAAGCTTTGCGAATACTTTTTGTGCACAAAGAAAACAAAAATAATGACTTTATTCAATAATTTCTTCTCTTCCATGTCAGTCTTCAACACGTGTTCACGATATACCACGACACGTGTGGTGCTGCTGACGAAGGAGCCAGCGCTCTGACGTACAAAATTACAGTTAAACCACTGATGTCACATGGACTATTTTAACGATGTCCTTACTACGTTTCTGGGCCTTGAACGTGTCAGTTACATTGCTGTCTATGCAGGCTCTCAGAAAGCTCTTGGATATCATCAAAAATATCTTCATTTGTGTTCGGAAGATGAACGAAGGTCTAACAGGTTTGGAACCACATGAGGGGGAGTAATTAATGACAAACATTTTTAAACATTTTTATTTTGGGGGAACTAACCCTTGAAGTCAATGGGTATTTTGAATGATTTTTGGTAAAATGCCTGAAACAAGGTCAATGGCCAACACAAGCTCAATGGGCTATATTTTCACATTTTAAAAAGTAAATTCATCTACTCAATAGTCTGCTTTTACAGCGTCTTTGTGTTTACACTTGCACCCTTGCAAGCTATTCTAATGCAACTTTCCAACTTGTAGAGTTTAAATAAAGATATAAAGAGTTGTCAGAAGCTTAGTGATGGTGATGTTAAAAGTTGTATGACCATCAGGGTTCCTACACATTTTCCATTTCAAAATTCCATACTTTTCCAGACTCAAATTTCCAAACCTCTCAGTAGATTTTCAGACCATATTTAACATAAATGGTTCATAGAGCATTATTTTCAGCTTTATATTTGGTATATAGTACAGTCATCTGTAAATATTTTTACTTTCTCAGTTTTTTTTTTTCCATTGATTTTCTCGAAGTGACAACATACAGGGTCCCTAATAAAAAAATTATAAATAAATAAATAAAAGTACAGACTTTTACATGCACACAAGAAACTTTTTTTGTGCCTTTGAGAAACTATTCACATGTGCACGGGAATGTTTTGCATGCTTATGTATTACAATTTCTAGTTTTATATAACCTATTTCCTCTTACTATGAATAAAAAGATAGCATGGATGCACATGAATTAACAGAGATCTACCTGCTCAAAATTTTGCTTCTCTTACGGTAGTATATCTAATATCAAGACCTAATGTCCAATTTAACATCCTCTGTGGTGGTGGAGAAACCATGACATGAAATGGGCTGATGGCATAACATTTGCCAAGTTCAAGGGTCTATAAAAAAGACTGGTACTGTAAAAAAGTGTTTAAGATTTGGCTTTCATTGGGGCAATATGCCATCTTTCAAGGCCTTAGGTCTCTTTAATGCATATTCTGTGGCGGCCAAGAAACCACACCGCAAAATGGGCTGATGGCACAACAGGTGGCTCAGTGTGCATTATCCTATATGCTAAATTTAATAGTTTCTTGTGCGCACATAAAAGTCTGTATATTTTTTATTTTTGCAAAGGTCCTTGAAAGTTATGTAATACGGCGCTAAGAATATAGTGTGAAGAAACCCAAAATACTTCTAAGCTGCATTTTGCATAATGAAAAAGTGCACCTTGAATTCATTCAGTCATATTTGGCGATCACTAAAGAATCACTAAACAGCTACCATGAAACCTCACTTCTTGTACGATAAATTTATTGTCATTAAATTCTGAATTTTCTATTATAAAAAAATAAATAGGGGCAAAAGTCTGGAAACACAAATATTTTTCCATACTCTTGCTTTATCTTTCCATACTTTTCCAGACCTGGAAAATACTTAAATCAAATTCCATACTTTTCCAAACCCCATAGGAACCCTGGACCATGGTCTAGTTCATTTATAACCTATCTGTAGCTTTTCACTTCTGGCAATTAAATTTAAGCTTCAAAGTCGTGTTTATTTGTCAAGATTCTCTTAAAAAACATGTAAGAATTGTAAAATTTTGTTCGTCACAAATCTTTTTTTCTGCAATAATTCAAAAGCAAATGGAAAAAAATATGATCAGCTTTTTGTCGAGGGAACCAGAGAGATGCTAACTTCCGATTCTAACAAAGTTGTATTTACAAGTTCCCGGCTGATAAATGTGCCTTTGAGGATGATACTGAACTGTATTTGCCATTGCTCTTTATTCAAAGGTTGTTACTGCCAAAAACGGTACCATTCATTTCCAATTTGCTGCATTCATGTTTGCATTTGCATATAGTATGTTATTAAGTCAGGAGGGAACATGTAAATGGGTATTAAAATGAGCTCATCCTGAATATACTCCTCAGAAGAACCAATGCTAGACAATAAACAAGGCATAAAAAAGCAACTAAAAGCTGGAACAAAACAATGATCCAAAAGAGAAAGCAATTCTTGTGCCGCTATGATCACAAATGGGATCATGTGCTTGTTTTGAGGAAAATGGCAGACCGAAATAAATTTAGCATAGTAGATTTATTTAGAGGCCAAAGCCCCAGGCTGTTTTCCATGAGCCCATTCCGTTTTCCATGAGCCCATTCCATCAACCTTGGGCACGGTCTAAAAATGGCACACTATCAACCCTGAGGACCCATTGATTTGTGCAAGCTGATACATTATGGACCTCAGATTTGATTGGGAGAGGCATATGAATAGATAAGAACAATAGCATGAAAACGGGCAGGCAAGAGGTAGAAACCAAGAGGGGATTTTACAAACACGCATTCACAAATAAGATTAGAGCAAGCATTCAATGAGACAAATCAGAAAAACACACCAGGAGTACAGAACACACAGCCCACGCCAACATGTGAGTGACCCCAACATGTACGTCAATGTGAGATTTTGCGGATTATATGCTATGTGTGTATGCGAGTGCCTGAATATGTAAGAAAAACAAATGCATGTTTGCAAAAGAGATTTAGACACTCTAATAGTACAGTATATAGTGAAGTCCTGAGCCATATGTGTGTGAGAGAAAGAAACAAGGACAAGTAAGCAAGAAAGACAGAAAAGGAAAATTCAGGTGAATGAGGTCACAGCCAAACAGCTTGATGGGAGCTGCCCACAATCTAAGTTGGGTGGGTTCTCGCCAGGGGGGATGCTGATTGGTTGTCTTGGCACTATGGTTACTGTTGCTAAAGCAGCATAAAACTTGTGACTCAGAATTGCAGAGAGACTACAGCAGAGGTGTGATGGTCAAAACAGCAGCTACAAAACATCTGCCTTAGAGGAGAAGAGTTCATATTCATCTAATGAACTGTTACAAAGAAAAAGTTAATGAATAAATTCTGTTTAGGTTTATGACGAGTCACATCATTAGTGTTCATTAAATTTGTGGAATATTTTTAAACAATTCATTGTATGTGGCACAAAATTAATTGTTAATAAAAGGGTGTTTAAAAAAGACAGCAACTGCATGCATTTAAATTTTTTCATAAAATGCAGGTATATCGATAATTAATTTTTACTCTACATGTTTTTCATATATACACACATATTTCATATAAATTCAATTACTTAACTTATGTAAATGAAACATTATCAAACATTTATATTCTTGAATATATAAAGTGTTTATGTATACACTACCACTTAAAAGCTTGGACACACCTCTTACAATAATAATAATAATACAAAATTATAACAAAGTATTAAATGTAATGATATAAAAAATAATGTAATTATTATTGCTGCTAGTATATATATATATATATATATATATATATATATATATATATATATATATATATATATATATATATATATATATATACATATACATATACATATATATATATATATAAACATTATAATAAACAGAATCGGTTTACAAAATTAACTTATTTTATAAGTTTGAATATCATAAATAAATTCAGGTCAGTGTCTCCAAATGTTTAACTGGTAGTGTATTATATATAAAGGAATATGTATAAAAAGTATGTACAATGTTAATTCAGGGTTGAAAGGGTTAATAGGGTTTCAAGTCAGGCTACTATAAAGCACTAGAGCTAAACAGATCAGACACTCAGCATGAGGACTATGACTGCAACAATGTATGGAGTCAGAAAGTATAAAGAGTAACTCTAATCCAACACTATTTGAACCTCAGAAACACAGGCCTGGAAATGTCCTTTTGAGGGTCTTTCCACATGCCATTCTTAGGTTTGTGAGAGCAACAGTGCTGAACTGACTTTGGTTACTTTTATACTTTTGATACTAAACCCCATACAAGTCACTGCTACCAATCAATAGTCCTCTAATCATATGAGACAATATAATTATCTGCATCTAATTTCAGGTTTGATCTGCTTCCAGTGATTCATGTTCCTGTTTCAAATTAAGCATTTGATCAATGCACTGGCACAGATGCAAATGCATTATTCTTCATGTAATCTAATTCTGGATGTGAGGTGGGGTGGATATATTCAGAGGCCTATGAGGAGCTTCATTGTGTCCTGTCTGGTCAGAATTACAAGCCACCATCCTTTCACTGTATATTTCTGCCTGCCAGGACTCAGAGACCCACGGGGCACTGTAGTGTGTGTGAGGCTGGGCGGTGTGTACTGTACTTACCCCGTTCCACTCCACGCTCATACTCACTTCCTCTCCTCCGTCAGGGCCGCTTTCGTACTTCACCGTATCAGAGGTCAGGCTCTCACGGCTCCGCTGCTTCTCTCGTACTTCAGGGTCTCCCAGCACCTCCGCCACACGCTGCTTGTGTGCCGTGTCCAGACCCTGTAGGAAAAGAGGCAAGACAACACGCTGAAAATCAACAAATATAATCTGAAATCTTTTTCCAACATCCAACAACCTATGTATCCAATTACCTATTTATAGAAAATTACAGTGACGCTATATTCTAGTAAATCCTAAAAATTATACAGATTATTTTTTATGATATTTATATGCCACTTTTTGTCCCTTTTTTAAGCTATATATCACCACACGTTTGTTGTATAGAAAAGGCATTTTAAACATTTAGAATTAAGTGATATTTCACACATTTTATTTTATAATAAATAAATAAAGAATAATAAATTAAATAGTGACAATAAAATATTCTACAGATGAAAAACACACACATTTTCATTATATATAAAATAATACATTACTTATAATTACAATTAATTTTGTCATTGACAAAACCCATTTCTATCATGAACCCCCCCAGGAGACTCATTAAGGAAAATACTGATTAACATAATTGCAAACAAATGAGCTTTGTAACTGTAATAGCATTACAGAAAGCTTTAAACACCTGGCTGCATGCCTAGCTAAACCTTTATGAGGCCTTAATAAAGATCTATTGAATCCTGAGGAATATGTTTCAATTCACGGTTCACCTGTTTATATCTGACCAACAGACCACACACACACCTGCTTTCTGGAGCGCAGAGCTGCCTCCTCCAGAGTCTCCGCAGCCTCAAACTTGCCCTGTCTCCTGTAGAGAGCTCCGAGATTCTTCAGTGTGGTCGTGACAGTGGGGCTGCAGGCGGTAAAAGTCAGACAGGAAAACACTTCATTGTGATGCTGCAGCGGTAACACTGCACAAACAAATGTGTATATTTGTATCAATGTATGCAGCAAACGAGGAAATATCTGACCTGTCGACTTTACAGGCCTTGTACCAGCCACCATACTCTCCAAACGGAGAACCATCCTTCTGCTTGCCCTGAAACAAAGAAAGCACAAATAACAATACTCTCAATACCACAATTATTTGACACAATTGTCTGACATTAACAGATTAGCAGCAAATTACTAAATTACTATTCTATTGTGCTGCTTGATCTGTTCTCACCTTGCTTTGTTCTTCTCTCTCCTCTGCATGCATCCAGATGGGTTTATTTTCGTCTGCAGGGGGAAACCAAGGACATAAAAACAGCATCAGTTCAAGCCCAAACACAGACACACACACCAAACCATTAGGTTCAATATAATGAGTGATGGTGTTCTAGTGCCTGAGGTGATCAGTGAGTTCACTGACAGAAACAGTGGGAGCTTTCAGCTTACAACTGAGCTCTCTGTTAGAGCTTCACAACTGATCAACATCTTTACCTGTCAGTGTGTGTGTGAATGAGCAAGTAAGAGAAAGAAAGAGGATACTAGTGCAAAAGTCAAAAAAGGAGTTTAAAAGATTGTGCATAAGTGACTCAAAGTGTGCAAGCATTAGGGATGGGTGATTTAAATATTTTCTTGATATTTTTAGTCTTCTGGCATGAATACGTTTAAATATTTATATTGTAATTTAACTGAAACTGCTAAGAGAGACATTTTCCTACACAAACACACAGCTAATTAGATTTAATAAAATCAATCAATCAATCAAATTAATATATTATATATAATGTTCACATTGTTATTTACTTTAAGTTTATAATTTAGTTATAGGCACTAATATAACACTGTACAGTAATACACTGCAATATTTACATAGTTCTTACTAAATCATTTTAATACAAGAAAAATGCCACATAGTGAGCATTTGTGACAATCAGTGTTTTAAATTGATTCACTAAAACTATGGACAATAGCTTGAATGATTAATGGAAATAAATCACTTTCTAACAGATACCGACAGAGGCAATATTAAAACATTATATTAAATTATATTAAACCATTTCTGGCTGAGCTCTCTCAAGCGATCTCATGATTACAAAATTAATCTAATGAAGCAATCTTTAGGAAACATAATGGCCAGATATTGCTATTTTTACAATGATGAATAACTTTATACTACCAGCAACATCATTACACATATATAATGAATAAAAACATATTTCCCAGCTCTATAGAGCATGTCAAGCTTCACTATGAATTATGTGTGAATTCCAGTGTGCTTAGCCGAGCTGCTGCTGAGGGCATAAACCCTGCTTAAAAAGTCTGTGAGTTTTAGTTTTGAGTAGAATATTATAGAGCAAATTTAAATACCCTATAGAGAACAACATAAAAAGATATTCTGAAAATGCTTGGGTCAGGAAAAAACACACACGTACCATCTACAGAGCCAAACTCTCTCTCATGGGCTCTGGTGAGGATCTCTTTATACAGAGTCTCTGCCTGCTTAAACTTCCCCTGCTTCAGATAGCATGAAGCCTGAGAACGAGAACAAATGGGTCATTAATAACGATGGACTTGCTTGAATATTTTTAGTAGATAACAACAATCACATTTTCCAGATTTCACTTGAGTAAGTATATTTATTGATTTTATTATGTGCAGAAAAATGTTGATATACACTATCAATACACTATAATAAATGCACCTAATTAATTAGAAATAAACCAGTGCTTGTTTGCAGTTGGTGTTAATTTGATCAGTAATTGTCTGACGGCAATCAGTGGCTGATACATTGGCACATCTAATCATAACCGGCAGAAAGCCGAAACCTCAGTCTGCTGAAAGATGTCTGAATCTGAGCAGGCGTATTTACTCTAAAAGCTTCTTCCATTACACTAAAAGCTGAATGATCCATATCTGACGTGTACAATCTGCTGAGACGACAGAAATCCTGCAGCAAATAACACCGCAGACACCACACCATATGGATAAGTTAAACAAAAGCTGACCAGTCAGAAGATAATTTCAAAATGAACCTGTTGTATTGTAATGGGATATTTGATCGCTAAGTAAGACAATCTGTAGAAGGTTTTGTTTTCTCTAAACATACTCAGGAATACATATATCCACAAATGGATGTCTGTTTGTTTAAATGAATGTAGAGTGTGAAGTGTGAGTGTGTTTGTACCAGGTTGTTTTTGGTCTTGGCCACATTGGGGTCGTCAGGGCCCAGTTTGGTCTGGTAGATCTCCAGGGCTCTCTGGTAGTAGTACTCCACCTCTTCATACTTGCCTTGGTTCTGACACAGCAAGGCCAGATTATTCAGCTGCTTGGCAACATCAGGGTGGTCCTTCCCCAGCACCTGACACACCAAAACAAACACACTCCAAGTTATTCAGCTGCTTTAGACATTATCAGTCTTACACTAATTGAAGCAGTTTACACCCACCCACAGACAGGGGATTACCAGGTTATTCAGCTAGTTAGATCTATTAGTTAAAAATAGCCACTCTGAAGGGCCATTCAACAATTTTTTTTGCATTCCACTGCGCTGCTTTTCCATTGTTTTTCTATGCAAACAGGCACTAGATGGATGTGTTTGACCACATATTTTGCAATGTCTTGCACATGACACAGCATTATAAAAAGTACCATGTTTATAGAACGCTGTGCAAGATGCAGCAAGTAAAAAGATTTTCAACCTTTTTTTCATCTCACATGTTTGCATTTCACTGTACTACTTTTGCATTGTTATTTTATGTAAATGTGCATTAGATTTGACTGCTGCACTTGCGTCTCGCATCTGTTGCTGCACCTTGTGCATGACACAGCGTTTCAAAAGTGAAATGCTCAAGTTAAAGCAAGTTTTTGCATTCCTCTGTGCTGCTTTTCTATGGTTTTTCTATGTAAAAAAGATAGATGGATGTGTTTGGTCATTGCATTTGCATCTCACGTCTTTCGCAATGTCTTGTGCATTACATTGTTTTAAAATAATGGTGTTCAAGTTGAAATTAGTTCCAAAAAAAACTAAAAAACATCTATAGACATCTATTTTTTTTCATTCCACTACATTGCACATCTTGTTTTTTTTTTTCTGTATAAACGCATTCTGTATAAATGGCCCCTAACTCTAGAAAATACATGCAAAATAACTGATTTTTTAAATGATTTTTTTTTTTAGCAAAAAGCAGCATTTATGACACTAGTGTTGCTAGATTTTAATAGTGATTTGAAATATATTTGAAATGAAATGATTCATGAAGACAGGCCTTGAGGGTGCTTTTACTGATCATTTGCAGTGAGCATCTCTTTATGTGTCTCCCTCTCTGTGGGTGTACAGGCACATGTTGAGAGAAATTGACTGTTCACAGGCAGGGGCTCTGTTAAAGTCTGCTTACTAGGGTTGTGATTGAATGTTTTGTTGAAAGACAACTACTTCCACCAACACAATATTCTTTATCTAAATCACCATCATCATCAGTTTCAGAAAGAATACACAAGTGCTGGACAGTTTTACAGTGATTCTACCATGGTGCCTAAAATACTTTATAACAATGTGGCATCAGCAATGTTATAAAAGACAAATGTTCAATATATAACATCTTATAAAACAAACTGTTCTGACTCTCAACTCTATTTGAAAGAATTGTTCCAAGTAGCTGTAAAATGTAAAACTCCTATGTGACTGTACATTTCAATGCAGAGATGCTTCTTTTTTAACAACACACAAGTCTTGAAATGTGAAGAATTTTTAGGTGATGCTAACACATTCCAAATAAATATACAGAACAATAAAAAGAGATAAAGTGCCCTCCATTAAATAAAGCTGTTACCATATGATTATTTAATACACAATCTACCACATTTAATATACCATTTATAATTCTTATATTGTAATATATATACACACTATAATAAGTACACTACCATTTACAAGTTTGGGATCGGTAAGATATTTAAATATTTTTGAACGCTGCATTTATTTGATTAAAAATGTAAGTATTAATTTCTTTAAAAACAAAGACAAAAATCTTACCGACTCCAAATTTTTGAATGTAGTTTGTGTTAATACTGCCTAAGAAAGGACAATGTGAAATGTCTGCAGAAGTTAAGCAATGAGAGTTTGGATTCAGCTGGTTGTTTAAGCTCTTTCTCTCAGCTCTGCATGTGTGAGACGCAGCACTCGGAGTAAGACTCTCAAGACTTCCAGTAAGAGCTTTATCACACAGGCTTAGAAGAAAACTCTCCATAAAGAGATAGAAATAAATCTGTGACACAGCGGGAGAGAGCAGGAATAGAGTGTCCAAGCACACCATCCTCATCTGCACCGAGAGTGTGTGGCTGCTGCAAGTGTGCTATTCTGCAATGTGCTATTTTTGGATAAGAGAAAAAAGTTGGACAGAGAACTATGGAAGGAGAAGATCACAATAAAACTCCAAGTAGCAGAAAATAGTCTTAAATAGTAAACTGAAATATTAAGTCCTTCTCAACAGGTCCAAGGGAAAAATATGAGTGTCCTATTTTGGAAAAATAGGTGTCAGTCTTCCTGAGCTCTATAAACACAACTTAAAAAGAGGCCTGTGTGTAATTTCAGGTCTTTTAAGTTCATAAAGTTTTAGCATTTTAAAAGTCACTGCAGAATAGTAATAACCCCTAGAAATAGGGTTTCTACAGCTTCACTGCTTAGATAAACATGTTTCAAGACTCTTTTCACATCTCTCCTAAGACTAAAATAAGTCATAGCTTCTGAAGATGGTTGCTTTCTTCTTTAGTCTTTGAATAAAAGGGATGAAAGGTAGAGAGAGAGAAAGGAAATGTACAGAACTCAGAATGCGAGTTCGCAAAACCGATTGGGAATAAAGACAAAAGTTATTAGAAAGTCATACGCATGATTCATCAGGTTGACCTCTGACCCACCTTCTCTCTGATCTCCAGTGCCCTTTTACACAGAGGCTCTGCTTCCTTGTACTTCCCTCGTTTGCCATAAAGAACGGCCAGGTTGTTCAATGTGGCAGCCACCTGCATACACAGGAAAACATGAATATATATTTATATACATAGAGATATTTCAGTCATACAGTTAAAAAAAGTCAAATTTAAATAAATCAATTAAAAGAACAACAAATCAACAATTCTGAATTGATGCAATCATTTATATACAATCAGTCATTTCATCTTATGGAAAATGATTACTTGCTGGAAATCTGATCAAGGTGAAATTTTCCCAGAGTGGGCTGTCTAACACGCATACACACAAACACCCTGTGCTGTGCTACAGATGTGTTCTGATCAACCTTTGATTGAGATACCTCAGTGCATGTGAGACACATATGTGCGTGACAGACGGCAAGGGTGAGAAAAAAGAAAAGGGAAACAGCAGGGCCGAGTGATATAGCTAAAACAAATTTATATATATACACATTTTGGATTTGTATTTTTTGGCCTTTTGATGATATTGCATATTTATATTATATTTATAATACTATATTTATGCATTTATTCCGAAATGGTGTTAAAAAGGTGGTTTCTTCAATCAGCAGAGCCATAATTTCATCAAATAGCCATTTCAGACAAATACTAGATTCAGAATGTTTCATATAAGCTCTAAAAAGTAAATAATCAATGCATGTTTCCCCCCTACTGTTTTTTACTAAATAAACGCAATAATATGCATTAAACTGGCCAATTCTAACACTAAGTTTTAATCAGAGATAGTAAATATTAAAGCAATAAAATATTGCGCTTTATACATTTTGAATTTGTGAGAAAAGGAAGGATTGTGACACCTGTCTGAAAAGTGCATTAAAATCATTATGAAATTCACTGTCGCTCAATTTCATATCACCCAGAAAATAATCATAAATAAATTTTGTGAATAATCAATGTGTCATCCAGCTTTAGGAAATAGAGAATGAAACATAGGACAGATCTGTAAGAGGTGTTAAAGTATCTAACCTCTGCAGAGAATTGTAGGATGCTGGTCCTGATGAGAGGGCAAGACATAAGCTTCACATGACAAACTCAAACGTCAGCAGCCTGTGCTGCTTAATTCAATATACATACAATATGCGCACACACACAGCAGAGACAAGCTGTTTATACAGGTTTTCCTGTAATGTGGAGAGCATTAGAGCCAGACACACTGATGAGGGCAGGACGGGTTCTTACCGCAGGGTGGTCTTTGCCCAGGGTCTTCTCTCTGATGGACAGTGCATCGTTAAGGAGGCTTGCTGCCTCTTTGTATTTATTCTGGTCCCTGAAGAGCAGAAAACACTTTCAATCAATCTACTGCTACTCGTTGTGCAACAAAGGGCTGTTGCTAAGGTCTTCCTGAGAAAAAGCTGTTTCCATGACAACAGGGTGATGGCACAATAAGCCTAATGTCCCAAACGGCTTGCAAACCGGATATTACCATAGTTTAACAAAAGCTATAGAGGATAAGGTTCTCAGGCCATTTGTTTGAAGCACTTGTAGATAATATAATGTGGTTTAAGATATTAAAGGTGAACCAAGAAATTTTCCACAAAAAAAATATTGACTCTGCATATTAAGTTGTTATTTAAGAAAGTATTATAACTTGAAACAAACTACACCACTTTTAAATGACACTTGCACTGCTGCTCAGACGTTTGGGGTTAATATGATTTTTAAAATGTTTTTGAAAAGTTTCTCATGGCTAACCGAGGTCAAAAATACAATAATATTGTTTTGAACAGCCGTTTTATATATTTTTTATGTGAAATTTAAAATGTCATATTTTAGAGTGTAATTTATTCCTGTGATGGTAAAGCTGAATTTTCAGCATCATTACTCCAGTCTTTAGTGTCACATGATCCTTTAGAAATCTTTCTAATATGCTGATTTGATGTGCAAGAAACATGTCTTCTTATTATCAGTGTTGAAAACAGTTGTGCTGCTTAATATTTTTGTGAAAACCGTTATACTTTTTTTTCAGGATTATCTGATGAATAGAAAGTTCAAAAGAACAATATTTATTTGAAACAGAAATCTTTAGCATTTTAAATGCCTTTACTGTTACTTTTGATCAATTTAATGTGTCCTTGCTGAACAAAAGTATTCATTTTAAACTTTAAAAAAAATTAAAATCTTACTGACCCCAAACTTTTGAATGGTAGTCCACATAAGTGAACAGTACTTGAGACAAACACACTTAAAACTATACAGTAAAGTCAGCTGAGTGGACAGTAAACAAATATATATTAGAAAGCTGATGTTTTTTGCAGACCTGTAGACGAGGGCGAGAATGTTGAGCATGGTGGCTACATCAGGATGATCGTGTCCAGATGTTTTCTCCAGATCTTCCAGAGCCTGTTTGCAGAGAGGAACGGCCACCTCATAGCGGCCCTGAGAGGCGTACTGGATCACCAGGTTGTGGAGGGTTCTGAGACGAGCGGGGATCTCGTAACCTCCCTGCTGCGCTGCTGCTGCTGCACTGCTGTGAGGAGGCTGGACTGGAGGGACAAGAGAGAATGAGCTATGGTAAAACAAAATGTATAATACAGGGTAAAACTCTTAAAACGAAATATCGACCAGAAGAATAAATAACAGACCCAAAACAAATGGTGTTCCACACATTAGGCAGCAAGCAATATTATAATGCTTTCAAAAGGTGCATCATTTTGGCATTAGGAAATACCAGAATGAACTGTGAAAAGCTCAGTGAAAAATGCTGAAAGATAATATATTTTATTCAACATTGCAAACTATTAATAGTTCTAATTCAAATATCTCATTGTAAATACAACCTATATATTTTGTGCTTATTATAAAATTGTGTTGTTATCTTGCATATAGGTTTGGATATTGCTTGTATTTCTGCTGTAATTATGACAAAGCTTGTTTTCCAAATTTTTTATTAACAGAAACTTCGAGTGTTGATATTAAATTAACCATGATTCAGTTTCAAGAGATGGATGCTGTTTAATAAAAACAATAATTGCCCCTGGCCCCCTGGTTTGGAACTGCTATTGGAACTTAATAATTTGGTATTGGAATCAGCTGAAACTGAGTGATCGCTAACAGAGATGCTGCTAACGCAGGGCGTTTAAAAATCTGTCATTTCAGCTTTAATTTCAGATTCTGCCAATGTGGACAGCAGCAGACATTTCACTTGGTTTTCTGGAACAAAATCAGTGTTTAAGTTAAGATAGTCAATTAACAAAAGTCAACAAGTAACTTCTTTCTAAGCACTTCTTACTAATACTGTCATTTATAGGCACAAGATCTAAAAGCATGTATTTCCCGATGTGAACTTAAAAGACCAAAACAAACTTCAAATTAGCCAACTCAAACTAAGAATGATCAAAAACATGGCAAAATGACAGTAAAAGGATTACATTGCCAGCACTTCAGGAATGAGAAGAAGAGGAGATTAATGCAATCTTTCTTAGAGCAGATTAATGTCGGCCTCTTTGGAAACCCCTGCTGGAGATCAGTTGCTGCAGGGATGCATCACTGAGAAAAACAGCCGTCTGGCATTCATGTGTCAGAATGAGGGCTAATCTGAGCACGCTCAGGACTCGGCAGTGTCAGCCTGCGACATATGATGCTGAAAAATCCCGTGCACTGGAGCGCTCTCTGCCACAACAATACCCACGCTGCCCTTTGATCCTGCTCCGCAGTCAATGAGCCAATTATCAGGCAGGAGAACAGAGAAAGTGGAGGGGAGGAAAGGAAATACAAGACAAGAACCCCTGTCTAGCAGAAAATAAGGAAAATAACTGTTGTTTGTTTCCCTTCCCCCATCAACCCACTGCACATTTGAAGCTTTCCACAATTTACACCTTTTATTTTACTAAAATACAATTGTGGTAAAATATATTGATTCGAAAAGAGTAAGAGGAGCATGAATGTTATATTTTTTTTCACTCTCAAGCAAATTATTTTTCAAGGTCATTGAAATCTTCCATTTTCTTCTTTAGAAATGTGCAGTGATTGTACCGTGGTATGGTGATGTATCAGATGGTGATATCACACTACAGTGAAGTACAGCAAGGTACAAAAGTCTAAGACCACATTGATCTGTGATTGTTTCATTTATCCCAGAAATAAACTGAATATTTGTTTATATGTATATACACATAAATAGAGATTTATTTAATATATACTACTGTTCAAAAATGTGGGGTCATTGAGTAACTTTAAGAGTAAGGGTCATTAAGAGTAAAGGCTGTTGAATTCACAGGAATAAATTACATTTTAAAATATATTAAAATAGAAAACAGTTATTTTAAATCGTAATAATATTTCACAGCATTGCTGTCTTTACTGTATTTTTGGTTAAATAAATGCAGCCTTGGTGAGCAAAAGAGACTTTTCGAAAACAACTTGAAAACCTTAGACTCCAAAGCTCTGAACAGTAGCGTACATATTTAATTCACATATACATTTTTATTTCTAATTTATTCTAAATAGAAATTATAATTTATTTTTTGATTACATTAAATTAAATGTACACAAATTTGAAAAGAAAAAACATTTACTAATGGTCTCTGACTTTGCTGAGACTTGTATACCATGAGCCTGAATGGTTACCACTTTTTATATCATGGTATATCAATGGTACTTCATACCATAGTTTTTTTTTTTTTATGGAGGCAGGTCTAGATTTTGAATTTGACTAATTTACTAGACTTAATAGAGCTACTGGGGTACTTACTGCCAGGGCCCGGCTCATCCTGCTCATCTGGGAAAAGATCATCCAGTGTCTCCCTACTGGAATCAGAGTCCTTATCATCCTGATGAGAGTGAGGTGGAGAGAAGCACAGAGTGAGACTTAAGAAAAAATACACACAGAGATAAAGGCTCTAGGAATATAAGATCGAGTCTCACTGATGGGCTGAGGTCCTGGTCATATTTCTTGAGCTGGTTCATGAACTCCAGATGTTTCTTCTCCTCCTCCAGCTGGGCCACGCTCTGCTCACTCTTCTGCAGCCGCTGCTGGGTTCCTGCCAGCTCGTCTCTCAGCCACTGGTTCTCCTGACACAGCCTCCGCACCTGGAGAACAGGAAAAGCAGCCTCAGGGCATTTTCACACTAGAGCTTTTAGACTCATTTGTGGGAGTGAATAGCAACAGCGACAGCCCACTTTTTCAGCAACCTTGCTTCAGAAAGTATTTTCCCCTTTATTTTTCCCATAGTCATTAAAAGAAAAATCCTCAATAAATCCTTAAACCAAACCAATCAGCAAAGAGGTGAATAACAACATTATAACTTGTGATTATAAGCCAAAAAAAAATCTTTAATGGAGGAAATTAGCATGAAACATGAAGAATGAATTGAATGGCATAATTGAGAGCAACAATAAACTACACAACTATTAACTATAAGTCATAAAAAATATGTAAAACATGATATACAGTGGGGAAAAAAATATTTGATCCCCTGCTGATTTTGAACGTTTGCCCACTGACAAAGAAATGATCAGTCTATAATTTTAATAGTAGGTTTATTTGAACAGTGAGAGAATAACAAAACGCATTTCAAAAAATGTTATAAATTGATTTGCATTTTAATGAGTGAAATAAGTATTTGATCCCCTATCAATCAGCAAGATTTCTGGCTCCCAGGTGTCTTTTATACAGGTACAAAAAAATAATAAAAAAAAACAATTTGTAAAAATGCTTTAGTAAAAACCTGTCAGTTGGTCAACTGCAAGTTGCCTTACCATATGCAGTGAAAACTTTCATTATATGTAATATTACAGTCAACTATGATATATCATTTACAGTGGAAAAACGAAACATTCCCTGCATGACATCACATATGACATTTTATTCAAACAATTTTGTTTCTTGTTTTTTTAGTATTAAATGTACAATAAGATTTTTTTTGTGTTTGTGTTACATTTATGTTATTTAAGTGTTTAAAGGAATAATTCACCCCAAAATAAAAAAATACACCATGATTTACTAGGTGTATATGACTTTCTTCTTTCAAAAGAAGTTAGATTAAAAAATGTCCTGGCTCTTCCAAGCTCTATAATGGCAGTGAATGGGGGTCGAGATTTTGATGCCCAAAAAAGTGCATAAATAATCCATCATAAAAAGTTATCCACATGGCACTGGGGGGTTAATAAAAGCCTTCTGAAGTGAAAATGCATTTGTGTAAGAAAAATATCCATATTTAAAACTTTATAAACATAATCTTCAGCTTCTGCTAACTGTCGTACACGTGTATTGACACCCCGTGGGGCCGTGTGGTGAACTTTTTATGATAGATGGATGCACTTTTTAGGCTTCAAAATCTCGCCCCCCTTCACTGCCATTAAAAAGCTTGGAAGAGCCAGAACATTTTTTAATATAACTTCGATTGTATTCGTCTGAAAGAAGAAAGTCCTATACACCTAGGATGGCTTGAAGGGGAGTAAATCATGGGGACATTTTCATTTTTGGGTGAACTATCCCTTTAATACATTATCTTAGTGTTGTTATTTAAGTGTGTTCCACTGATGGTGTTTTGTCTTTTTGTGTATGACCCTGTTTAATGGACAGCCCACTTATAATTAATTCATCTTTCTATTTCACCACCTGTATTATAATGGTGAATTGTCTCCATAGTTCAGTTTCCATAATTGATTTGGCTAGTTTCCTCTTTAGCACTGTGAAGCTGCTTTGACACAATCTGTATTGTATATAAAGCGCTACAGAAACAAAGGTGACTCGACTAGTAATTAGCAACGAATTTGATTAAACAATGTGATATTAATTTAATTTCTGAAAGAATTGACTTGTTGATGCTTACTTCCGGAGCCTGACAGTTTGTGCTCTACTGATTCATTCTTCTGATAGACAAGTGCCATTATATTTACTGGGCAAAGCCAATGAGTCAAAATGAGGAGCAGACAACTCTATTTTTGGCACCTTTTCTTCCTGAGTGGTAACTGAAGTGATAGACTGCTGTTAGAACTCATGGCAGTACTCATGCTGATGAAATAAACGCACCACGACTTGGAGTCGAATAATACAACGTGAAATACCATGTGAAAATATATCAAATTGGAGTGGATGATGGAGTGAAAACAAACCTGTGTGTACCTGTACGCCAATAAAACAGAGTTTGGTTTAATTTTTTATGTGCCACAGTGTGTGTGTTTTTTTACCTGTGCTCGAAGCTTCTGTTTCTCTGCCTCCACTGAACTCAGGTGCCCTGACAGTGCCATCATCACCTGCGCCGAACGATAAAAGAAAGAGAGAGAAAGTAGCCATGGTGTTACTATGGTTACACGCAAATGTATTCAAAAAAACAATCACCATCATCCCACTTTGGAAGCATTTCCACACTGCACCTGTGCTTCGCTGAGGCCCAGCTCCAGCATCTCCATAGAGCGCTGGATCATGGCTGTCTTCTCCTCAACAGCACGACCCTCCTGGCTCTGTTTGAGGCAGTGCAAGGTGCCCATCAGCCCCTCCAGGATGACCTGATGTTCTGCACGGAGCGCCTCCAGCCCCTGCATGACCTCCCGTGTCCGACATAGCAGCTCGTCCTGGGACAGCTTCTCTCCGGGGTCCCCCTGCCCATCCGTCTCCTTCACGCACAACACGCTCGACATGTCCTCACGCATCCTACAGAGAGATACACAATACAAAAATGAGAACAGAAGTCTGGGAACTGTTCCTGTTCAGATCAAGGTTCAAGGTTCTTGTTTATTCGTCACATACACAATCATACAGGGTATAATCAGTAGTGAAATGTAGGTAGATGAGTGTGTTTGTATAATTGATCAGACATGAAAAGACACTGAAGGCAATTAAATGAGAGTCGTCTCTTCCTTGTTCTTGTGCATTGAAACCCTTAAGGAATAACTCAAGTCACTGTAAATGTGCAGTGGCAAAGAAAACTTTGCAAACATCTCTTGGCAAAAGAATGAATTCCCTATCAACTTCCAAAAAACACCATGGGAACTGGACCCAGAATGCACTGTAGAGGTTACATGACCAACTGAACCAAACATCCCCACAAACATTTTTATTTGCTTTTAATCCAGATTTAGCTTCTGTCACAGCGACAAACATCTACATTGCCTTCAAGAACTTATATAACAGGAATAGGAACCTATATAGAATGGCTTGCATGTAGTAAATCTGCTTAGCTCACTTCCAAAGCTTTAAACAATGACAGTTTCACTTAACAGTATTCAAGTTGAGGCAACGGACATCAGCGAGAGCAAGATGTTAGCTCAGATTTAACCAAATTAGTTGATGGACTACATAGATAATCAAATTTTCCAGAGAGAGGTGCTTGCATTGGCAAAACACATTGATGCAATGCTATGGTGCTCTAGGTGGCTGCCAGGGCATTACTGTGCAGTTGCTAAGACATTTTTAACATGTGCTATTGTGGCTATTAAGATGTTTTTTTAGATGGTTGCTTACTGGTCCAACATTAGTCTCTATGCTATTCTGGTCTCAAGCTAGGCTCAGATCTCTTCTGCTTATTTTAAAGCCTCAAGTATACTTCACTTGAGCACTTTAAGCCCAAAGTATACTTCAGTTTTGATGCGAATGTTTAGCGTATGCCTACAGCCAATATGGAATATGGAAAATAAGTGTGTTTTGCACTGTTGGCACTAGATGGACCCGTCGATAGCTTTTCGACTGAACGAGCGTGTTGAATTGGCAGCACAGCCCTGCTACAGATTCGGGTGTGCAAGGTACTATATTTTTTAAAAAATTAGATTAAAAAAAAAAATCACATTGACTTATTGATGTTTATTTCCTGTACCTGACTGTTCATGCTCTACTGATTCACTCTTCTGAGAGCCATAAATGCGTATGGGGCAAAACCATGAGTCAAAATGTGAAGTGTACAATGCTTCCCATTTTTGGCACACATTCTCTTCCTAAACAGTTACCTATCAGAAGTAGTAAACTGTCGTTAATACTCATGTTGATAAAAAAAAAAAGCCAAATAATACAATGCTAAAATACATCAAATGAGATTAATCGAATTAAAATTTTGGAGTATCACACCAAAGCTGTGCACAGATCCCTTCTTGATTTGTCTATGGGAGTTTTTGCTTGTTTGAAAGTATACACCACTTGAATATACTTTTGATGTGAACACTTAGCATATACCTACAGCTAGAGTTACACATCCACTAGTGTGCTCTGCACCAGTGGCACTAGACGGACCTCCCTCGGTAGCTTCTCGACTGGTTAAGCATGTGGAATTGGTGGCATAGACCATCGGAGAGAGAGATCAAGAATTCAGCTAAGCGAATCGGTGTACGAGAAGAAAAACAGAAATGACCAAAATAAGAAAATGCCCTCTAAGTCAAGAGGGTACTCAGTTGCTTGGATTTGGGTCCACCTTTCAGTTTTCCTTTTTGAATGACAAATTTCAGACTTCTGCCACCTTCTGGTATGGAGAGTTATTTCCACTTACACAGGTGCAGAACACACTTTGCCCGTGTCTTTGAGGTGTGTTCAAGCGCAACATTTCAGCTTAGACGCAGGCGATTTGAGGCAGCACCACAGTAGGCATCCATTGTCGCTAGTTCTTTAATATCGGTTTGGTTTGTCTAGGCCTTTATCATCCACCAGTTGAAATCATAAGGGTTATCTCTAAGGAAAGTAACAGCAGACTACATAACTTGAGGGATCATTCAAAATCGTAGCACAAACAGTGCATGTTGAGTTACACATTAGCGTTTAATACTTTCTGTCATAAGTATAAGTAATAGTAGTGATGCTTGCTTTCGCAAACACAATGAACATTAAATTCTAAACTAAAACTAAAAGACAAAAAGTAACTTCACTTAGAGGTGCAAAAACAATGCAATTATTTAAAAGGCTCCTCGCTCTTCCCAGCCTGACACAAGAACACAAAGCAGCTGTCTTTGTTGTTGCCAAGTCACTACTCACCTGGTAAGGCAGATCAGGGTTGCTAAGGCAGTCGGTGAGGCACGTTAGCGTAAGCGCACTGGGAGATGCAAAAACCCAAAGAGCAAGAAAAAAGAACCTGAGATTGTTGCCCTTTCAAACGCAATACCTCCAGACTACAGCGAAGATGCTGGGAAAACCCATTTATTGGAAATAAACGTCTCCACAGCTTTCTTTTCTCTTGTGAAAAACAAGCATACAATCTCCTCCCTGCAATGCTGATGTAAAGAAGAGGTGGGTCTACGTGCCGCTCCTGAGCTTCAGGCCTGTGCTCTATTCCTGTGGGAGGGGACATGGGAAGTGAGACGGCAGAGATTCATGTGACCCATAAAGCAACTCGTCGTCTGGCATGTGACAACCACTGGGCAGGAAACACCAGTGCATGACGGGAATCAAAGTACTGATGAATCTGCTGCACAGACTGTTCAGAACAGATACATTTTCATAGCTCTTTTCCAACAAGGACCACCCACTCAGATTTTCTTGGTAACAATATATATTAATTTTCATTTCTAATAATAACAAACATATTACATTTCGCTATTGTGAACAGAATTCTTTTTTGTAGAAAAAGGAATGCACTGATATTAATATTTCAGCTGATACCAATCAATTATGTTCATGTCTTGACTGATAACCAATAAACTATAGATATTAAAATTGTAAACTATTTTGTTAATAATATAAATTAAGAATAAAACACAAAACTAAAATCTATTACAAGTGAATTCACATGTATAGTGTGAAAATGGACATTCAATTTGAGACAAGCTATATATTATGTTTAAGACTGTTAATTAAATGATTAGTGTTCTTAAAGATTGTGACTACGGCTGTAAAATCGATATTTATCGCCGATGGCTGATAGACATCACGACGCTTCGGGCACACCCCCTAACTCCCCACATGTTTGTGTATGTGTGTATTTATATATACGCAATACACACACATTATGTAAACACAAGCTTTTATTTTGGATGCAATAAATCACGATTAATCTATTTTACGTCCCCAATTGTGATTCTTAGTATAAGATGATGGCAAATGTAATCTAAATGTAAAAAAATAACAGTGCACAATTAAATATGCAATTATGCAATAAACCGATGCTGATAAAAAAAACAAAAACTAATATTGGTAGATATAACTATATGGTACCGATATGCTATCATGCAGCTCTACTTTTCAGAGTAAATAATTAAGCATTTAAACTTATTTAACCAACTTTTAGCCCATTTACTAACGTTGAGATAGGGTTATGTAACCTATCATGAAAACTGACTCATTATATTACAGTTTACATGCAAAAAATTACAAATAAACCTAACAATCTCCTTGTCTTGATTCTGCATAACGATTTGTGTTTTCAGATGAATTAAAGAACAAAGGCAGCAGGAGGACAGAGGAAGGGCACAGGAAAGATGAGCAGAAGCACGGCAGGGATGGAGATGCAGATTTCATGTTGTTTGAAGTGTAAATGTGTGTTTCAGTGCTTTGCACTGGGGTTACGCAATCCTTGTTCTTCAAAGCGCACAGAATACACTAAATATAACTATATATCATAAGGTAAATGATCATCTCATCAGCATTAAATAATACTAATGGCCACATAGAGGACAGACAAAGTTCATAATAGAAAAAGGAGGTAAAGATTTTAGAAGTTCCACTTGCTTCCATATCCAAAACCCGAGGAAGTAAAAACACACTTTTAATCAACACCTTAACAGAAACATGTTCCTTTTAAGTCATATTCTACTGGATGCCAATTATCAGTATTTCAATGATTCATTTTTAAATTAAATCACCGATATTGTGGGTAAAAAAAAGACTTTCCCTTTAATGAGGCACAGTTTGTTTGTGTTTCACTTGTTTTGACAGTTCAGAGCTCAACAGCGGTCATTAGTTGCAATGTTGTGAATAAAAGAGAAGTGTGAATGAGTCAAGCTGCGGCAGAAATCAACATGTGTCTTCATTAAATTTATATGTAAAAACAGACATTTTAAACTCTTACATAATTTCTTTCTCTAAAAAGCAGCAGCATGTGATAACATTTATATTAACTAAAAGTAAGACATTAATTGGGATTATTTTAATCTTTTGAAAGCCCTGATAAGTCATAATTTTTGGTTTTATTGAATTAAAAATACAAAATATGTTTCCAAGTACCCCTGGTTTGGAATTAGAAGTTAGAATATTTATGAAGCAGGACAGACCTTGAAGAGAAATTAAAGTTTTCTTCAGACAGGCAGCAGAAATCTGGCAGCAAAAGTGTGAAAATCTGACTCAAATCCATTTAGTAGTTTGTAATCTGAGTGTTCAGCAAAAAAATCCATTTCAGACTGTCAGATGGGACTTCAAGTAAAGTTTTTTTTTCCACCAATGGGTAAGTAACATCACAAAATTCACAGCTGTGAATTATGCAGTATTCACCATTAAGTGAATAGTGAACCAGTGAACTATTTTGAACATGCACAAACATGTCAAATTCAGCAATGTCACCTGTATTTATGTTGTTTTGTGTGCATCAGTTGTGCAGCAACATGGCAAGATTTCATGACAGACATGAGTAGAAGGAAAACTGACACTTTTCTTAAGACAAACGAGCAGTGTGAACAAATCCTAACAGTATATGAGATCATATGAGGACAGATAAATGAAAAACAGGCCTGAACACCACCTACTCAATTACGAACGATAACGATCTGTCCTTTATTACTCAATCTGGAGAGGTTGAGACAGAGCGCTTGAGATGCAGTAATAAATAGAGGAAGTTACGGTTTGAAAGCAGAGAGCTGAAGAGATTGAGCAGGTTGGGTTAAAGGCTCATTACTCAGAGCTGTTAAGCCGATAGAAGTACTCTAGCATGACTCACAACCCTGTCCATCGGGAAATACTCTCCTGTGACCTCAGGAGGAAGGGAGAGGGGGTCGAACCTAAGGCCTGTAACTATAACAACATCCACGCTGTCCAGTCACAGGAAGAGATATTGCTGATATTACAGGAAGGCCACACACCAAGGGAAAAACAGGAGAGATTAAAGGAATAGTTCACCCAAATTCTGCCATTTACTCATTTAAAATCTCCTTTTCTGTAAAAAATTAAATGAGAATTTGTAAAGACTATCATAGTCATTATTTCAGTAACCTATAAATGAACTGAATGAGGACTGGGTCTGTCAAGATTCAAAATTATGGTATCAGTATCATAATAATAATCCATACAATAATCCATCCACATTGTATGCTATATTCCAAGCTTTCTAATGTCATGTAACAGCTTTGCATGAGAAACAGCAAAATTTAAATTGATATTCAGTAAAAACAATTGACACCCACCCTGCATCATGATCTAAATAACATGTCAATTTCATTCATGGTTTCACTTCAGACTAACTAAAGTTGTTTTTAGTTTCAGCATTATTACTCCAATCTTCAGTGTCCTTTCAGAAATCATTCTAATATGCTGATTCGATGCTCAAGAAACATTTCTTATGTTTATCAATGTTGAAAACAGTTGTGCTGCTTAATACTTTTAGCAGCATTTATTTGAAATAAATATCTTTTGTAACATTATAGATGTATTTTCTGTCACTTTTGATTAATTTAATGCATCCTTGCTGAATGAAAGCATTCATTTCATTTAAATAAAAAAACTCTTTCTACCAAACTTTTGATCGGTAGTGTATATACTGTGAATGTGAAATCTCAATCTAAAGGATAACGTTGTTGGCGAGAGTTAACATTAACACCGAGTATCTAAGGCTGGTGTCTGTGTCCTCGATGGCCTTGTTTTGCCTTGAGCTAGAGACCACCATGAGAAACTGCAGTGTGGTGCTTCATTTAAATGAACTCTGCATCAGAGAGTGATTGCCCTGACACGTCAGTCCAACCCACTCAGCTTCACAGACGCCAGCACCTCGGATTTCTCAAACAGTATCGTAAATGTTAGAGCAGAGTCACACTCAAACTTCACCTTCTTTCTGTTATTTTTCAGGAAGCATCTTGATGTCTGTATTTTTAAGTATCAGCTGTGCATGAATAAAGAGGAAGAGAAACAGTGTTAGCAGAAAAAAAATATCAAGAAACTCTTGAGTCATTAGTTTTACTGGAGAACCAACAAAATCAGGTTTAGTGTGTCAAAAACTAGTGAAGACTAGAACATATACTAATACTAAATCAAACAAAAACACACACAAAAAAAATAGCAGTGTGAGTTTGTGTTTTTGTACATTTATCGTGATTTATTCCCAAACATTTTTATCAACCAACCCTATTTGACCTAAAATAATTATTTAAATTGTGAGATTTTTAGTTAATGTTTCAGTGATTAAACAACACATTTGCATGGTTCTCAGATGCTGATTAATGCAGGCAAGTGAATCAAATATTAAATATTATATTTTGATAATTATTATTATTATTATTATTATATGTAATATTAAGTGTTTTATTTTGATTGCTTTTATTTTAATATTATTTATTTTTAATTGCACATTTTTATGCTTTTTGTTAGTAAATGTAATTATTTATTAAATAGTTAACTTAAATAATTTAATTACATAATTGAATTAATTATTAGCTTTTCGGTTCCCTCATAAACCCCAGTCTTGTGTCAATTTCAAAATCTACAGACAGCAGAGTCAATGGATAATAAAGGTTTTAGTTTATGTGTGTAAACTTTGAGTAAATGTTGTGTAAACTAATTTCATAAATGTGTAAATCTCACCTGTTGTCAGAAACAAAATGCACTTTGCAGGACTATATATTGGAAAATTGCCGCCTGCCTTCTTGATATGAATATCAGCTATAAAACCACTATCACCACAACAGTAAAGCAACCTATATAACCCATAAAACAAAAAACTGTCACATTTCCATCCCACAGAAGTCCCATCCCACAGAGGAACACGTTCAGTATAATCAGGCACTTTGCAGCAGCACAAGAGTATGAGTGGCTATAAATTGTACTTGTGTTCCTGTGTGAAGCCAAATTTATAACTGTCCCATTGATTTCCCAGAGAACCAGCCACCTTGTCATTGAGAAGCCACTGCAGCGGAGCTGAGCTCGCAGCTGCCACACATTCACAACGCTCAGAGACTGCATCTCCTTCACCAAAACACAAATGCTTTTTCACTGAGCAAAGACGGACTGTATGTCAACTGAGCAGAGCAAGCCATCTGCATACTAACTACAAAAGATCCACGTCATGCAGCAAGATCAAGCACCTTGTGCTCAGAAGATTCCAAGCTCTTCATGAAATCAGTTCTTTTTTTATTAAATATTTGGGTTACAGTGAGTTCAACGATATTGGTGAGACAAAGATTATGCGTTTTATTTAAAAAATTTTTTTTACTAATTCCTTGAAGCAAACAATTTCATTTGATACTATTCTTCACTCAGTCAACTGGTCTAACAAGCTCCCATTTAAAGGTGTCATCTGAGACCAGCAGAACCAGTTCATTAAGACATTTATTAGAGAATTAGGCAGCTCTTAATAGAGAAAGCTGAGTCATGATCAGCAAAATTAATTCAAACGGTTACGAATAAGTTTGAAGTTCAGACATAGCTGAGATTGTTCAAAAGTTTGGGGTTCAAAAACATTTTTGAATGAAGTCTCTTATGCTCACTACTGCATTTATTTGATCAAAAATACAGTAAAACATTAATATTGTGAAATATTTCAATATTATTTCTATTTTAATATATTTTCAAATGTAATATATTTCTGTGATGCAAAGCAGACTTTTCAGCAGCCATTATTCCAGTTTTCACTGTCACATGATCCTTCAGAAATTATTTTAATATGCTGATTTGGTGATGGGTTTTTAATATTGGTTCTTACTATGATCAGTGCTGAAAAGATTTTGATGCTTAATATTTCTGTGGAAACATTATATATATGCAGATGTTTGCTCTGAGCACAACAAATACCAGATGAAGTGAGTCGTACTGTTTTTATCCACTTTTAACTTTAATATTTGGTATGTCCACCTTTTGCAGCAATTACAGCAGCACATCTCTCTGGCACTGTGTCAATATATTTCCTGAGAACGTCAACACTAATGTTATCCCATGCCTTCTGCAACTCAAGCCAAAGGCTTTCTTTTGAATGTACAATAGATCTGTCCAGTTTATTTTCCAACTCGCCCCAAATTTGCTTGATGGGGTTGAGGTCTGGACTTTGAGGGGGCCAGTCCATCATTTTCAATGTTCCAGCAGATTCCTTCCGTCACAGGTAGTTCAGGCAATAGTTATTTTTATGGGTATTGTAATGACCAATTCAACAAAAACAACTGAAACCTCTTAAATATGCCAAGTGTTCTAATAATTTTGGCCACCACTGTGAGTATATATATAAATATACATACGTATGTGTATGTACGTACGTACATACATACATACATACATACATACATACATATATATATATATATATATATATTTATATTATATTATATTATAACAATTACTATTATTATTGCAGAAATACTTTATCACAGGTTGTGAAATGGTTCATAATCTGCTTCCCGTTGCAGTGATTTTCATCTTATTTAACACTGATATTCTGGTTTAGGGCAGTGGTCCTCAATCCTGGAAGACCCCAGCACTGCAATTTATGATATAAATCTAGTTTATTCAATAAAGGCTCAAAAATGTCCAGGACCAGGATTGAGCACCAATGTGTTAGGGCTGTATCAGGAACACATATTTGGTGCAGTGACTAACAATGCATTAACACAGATCTATTACTGGTTTCACATTGTATCATAGACAGCTCTCTGGTGCAGTGACTAACACTCATCTGCTGTGTGTCATGGCCTCACTGGGCTTTTGCCTTCCCTTACCCCCTCTCTGACTTAATATCACACGTCTGACTCTCAATATCAAACCCCTGAGCATCCATCCAAACGATTTACCAGGTCTAATAAAGAGAAAGCGATCTCTGAGTCGTTTAAAAGCGATGTAAACAGTCATTTGACAGGTATTCCGACACTCCCCGCGAGCCTCGGGCAGGAGCTGAGCGCGTGAGTTAACTGTTAGCTCGTTAGCATGATCAACATCTTACCGTTCTGCGGAGCATTCAGATCACACACAAACGTAACAGGGTTTGTTCCTCCTCGTCCCTCCAGTCAATATAACGCTCCGCAGCCTGGTTGTGAGGGTTTGGGGCAGTTGTGTGTGTGTGTCTCCAGTCTTCCGGCGCTCGACGGGGGAAGTTCCTGTCACTGACAGTCCTATTCCTCCAGCACGAGCTTAAATCACAGAGTGGCGCAGAGACAATAGTCTCATAATCACACAGTCATAATGTGCGACGGCGGAGCTCGCGAAAACACTGGTGTCTCAGCTCAGACGCATCTGTCTCGAGCTGCACTGAGTGAAAATGGCGTTGTTTCTCCAAGCAGGTTCCCTCCTCCTCATAATGATGTCATCCCAGGATTAAAGGAAGCGAGACTGTTTGACATTCTACTCTCAGAGATTTTGAGGAGAAATGTGAGAATATTATACTCTATTCTAACTATTTATATTGGCTGCATTAATTGTTTCTATTAATTTTACTTTTTATTTAGTACATTTCATTAATAGCATTTGCCAGATCGAATCCATGTTGCTGCATTTTTAAGGTATTTTCGTTTATGTATGCAATATTAGTAATTATCAGATTATTCAACTCAAGCTTTTGATATTAGCTGAGATTATCATTTCTGTTCATTTTACCTTGTGGTTTTTAGTAAATTTCATAAAGCATTTGCCAAATCTCCATTTTGTTTATGATGTTAATATTGAGCATCATACTATTCTGAGAAAAATTGGCCCATAGTTTATATTTCCTCTCTGCCAACAAAAAGTGTCACAAAAGCCAATGCAACAAGCTTTGTGTGTCACCAAGCAATACACAAACAGAAAGCCGGTCTGGACCTGAGAGGAGTGGACTTAGCCTCAAGTGCAAGTGTGTTACATTTCCATTCTCCAGACACACCCTGAGAAATTAAGAAACCCTATTTTTGCTTTTATTCACAATTTTGTGAATTATTAGCCTAATCTTAAACTCTATTTTTATGTACCTCGATATGGCAATTCATGGATTGTATGGTGCTTGTTATTATCTGACTGATTCATAAAAAATAATATACATAACATTGACAAAGTAGCAAATAATTTAGCTTTAAATTAATTATATATTTTTTTTACCAAACATTTTTTTCTAAATCATGTTTGATTCAGAGACAATCTTTTACCCTATCACTGTTTTAGCTTTAGGTGTAATGGTTAATTAAAAAAAAATACTTGGATTAAGATTACGTAGTTAAATAAAAAATGAAAATTGAAAAACCAAAACCAAATGTCATAATTAAATCACCCTCATGTCATTGCAAATCTGTATATCTCAAAATGTTCCACAGAAGAAAGCCATGCAAAAAAGGCATGAGGGTGAGTAAATGATAATAAAACTTTCAGTTTTGGGTGATCTATCACTTTAAGACATGCCTGTAGCTTTCTAAAAGCTTCTATAGAACCGCGCTATTTCCACTCCAAGTGTAGCTGCAGTAACTATCAGGTTTCGAAGGGTTATCAGACTGAGATTATAAAAATCGACTGCTTCTCCCTGTCGAAAATTGAGAATGCAAAATCTAGCCTGCTGAGCTGCATTACACCTTTAGATGTGCAAACACAGGCAGACAAGCATCTTCAGTATTTCACAACAGTTCCAGATTTTGCTGCAATCTTTGCTCTAAACTTAAGTGCTTTCACTTTCACATTGAGACGATACCAAATCAGCACTGATTGATTTAAAGTCTTTATTTGCATTTCATGTAGTTTTGCCTTTCTCTCGTCCAGTTCCCCTCGTCTGTCCAGTCAGTGTCCTCCATGTGTTGTGTACAGCTACTTTCGCCATCAGGAGTGTAATGGTGAAGTTCCGTCTATACCATTCCCTGATTAACAAGACAATATGGAAGAAATAAATAACATGGTATTAACCCTGTAAAGCCTGGCATATTTAAAATATCTTTTTTTTTTTTTAATGGAAGAGTACGTTAAGCCTCTACACAAAAGTTTGCAAGTGTTTTTTTGTTGAGTATCATATTTGATACATTAAGCTTTTATGGCTCATTTAATATGATATAGATGAATATGGAGCTCAAGGAGGAGAAAAACACCTTAGTTTTATTCAGTGGCCCAAACAGTGCAATTTGCTGCAGTTGCTGTTATTTGTACGGCTAAAAAGTAAGATGCAATTCTGACAGCTTGTAGTGTAAATCAGTGAGATCTTTATAACAGAATAGCAGACTATTTACATAACATGCATATCAATATCAGTCATCACTCTATGTCTCAAAATAATGTTTTTGCAAGATGATATTTAAAAGCTTGTTTAAAGCTCTGTAGTTTTTATTGTGGGGGTAAAACATATAATGTGATGTAATACAGTGATGATTGAGATATGAACAAATAAACAGCATTTTACTTGTTAAAGAAGCATGAATTATCAATCAGAGGACAGAAGGCATGTAGAAGATTGTATACAACAGTAATATTATATTATAATAAGTATTTGAGTATTTATCTCACCTGTTATAACTGGAATGTCTTGTAATGTTTTTGTCTAAAAAGTGTTTGTAAAATACTGCCATTTCCTCACTGCTTAAAGTCCTTTTCCTTCCTGGAACCATAATAAATGGCACGTTATACAGAAGGCATGTCTCAAACAAATTTAAGATTCAATTATCAGGTCGATCAATACGAGTTCTTCAATGATCATCGATTCTTACACATGTACATTTGGTTATGTGTGATAAATATACTGTAGGTAGTGTTCATATTTAGACAGCTCACCATCATCATCTCTCTCTGACAACCCTTTTGCTGACAGTTGTGATCTCACATATTCTTCTTTTTCCTGTTAGAATAAAATAAATAAATGGGTCAATATGAACTTGATGAGGTGAGTGGTGCTTGTCTGTGCAAAATTCGCCAACATTGTAAAAAATAAATTTAAAAAATCCTTTCTCAAAGTCTACTGCATATTAAACATATTCTGCAAGCATTACAGGAATAAACATTTACAACACAAAACTGCCCTCTAGTGGTGATATAATGGTAAAGGAAGAACTTCATGGAGGATTTCAATAGTTCCAGTAATTACTCAACATGTTAAATGTGTTTCCTGCATCAAACTGTGTGGTTTTTATGCTCGCACCGCACAACTGTGGTTCACACCTTGCTAAAAGTGAAGTTCTGGTTGGTCCAGAACTCGTGGTTCCAGTCTTCAGTCTCCTGTCTCAGACGCCTCAACTTCCTTTCCACTGGCGTCTCATTCTCTGGGATGTGATATATGATCGGCCTCAGGCTTGACAGTCTGTCTGGTGGACCGATCCAGTCATATTTTGATGTTGCTGCTGGACTGAATCCAGTCCTCTATAATAAAAAGTTTAAAATAAGGTAGAATAAGAAATTTCCCTCCAAAAAACAAAACAACAACTATTAATCTGGTTGAAATTAGGAAACCTCAGGCAACTAGATCTACAGTAGCAACTTAAAAAAAAAAATTTATATATTAAAAATCATTAAGAAACATAAAAGGTAAAAAAACATAAAAAATTAAATTTAATTGGCAATTTTTTGTTGTTGTTGCGTGCCATAGTGTATATAAGTATCAGATGTGTAGAAGAACAGTTACATTGATGTTAATTTGAAAAGATGAACGACAAACCTCATGTTTTGGAGGTTGGCCTGCGCTTTGTCGATGACCTCGACAGGAAGTCTTTAATGACAGAGGAGCGTGTGTGTAACACGGACGCAGATACCTAAATATTAAATTACTACCTGTTTTTACATTCATCGTTGATAAGTCATTGCCCTTGATCACAATTAATAAGTACAATTTCTCCACTGGCCTCAGTGACAGCACTAATCCTTAGTACATTTTTAACATGGTGGATGATTTTAAAATAAAAGTCCTTTTCCTCACTCGTGCGTCAGTACTTCCTACAAGAAAAATATATTGGATATATATAATTGTTTTCTGAGAAAAAAAAATCCGTAAAGAGCGCATTCTGTTTTATGTGAATTATATTTCCAACAAAAATACAGATTTTTGTAACTCTCTGGCGCATTCTACTTCCCGTACTTCTGATTTAATCAAACTGGACGACCAAAACATTCCATGAGTTACGAAATTATAAAACCAACAAGTTTGCATGTAAAAGTTTGTGTTTATATATTAAAAAAATGTTTTTGACTAACCCATTTATGTATGTACGTATGTATGTATGTATTTGTGTGTGTGTGTGTGTTCGAAAAGAAACAAATGCTTTCAGTAAATGTTTTTACATTGTTATATGAAAATTCCATTTTAAATAATGGTTTTTGAATATTTGAATTTAAATTCTATTAAAGAATCCTGAAAATGTATCACTGTAAAAAAAAAATATCACAGCAAATCAGCATATTAGAAAGATTTCTGAAGGATCATGTGAAACTGGAGTAATGATGCTGAAAATATCATTATTTTGGCAAAGCCTTGGTGAGCGTAAGAGGCTTCTTTCAAAAACATTTAAAAATCTTACTGACCCCAGTTTTTCTGAATGATGGGGAAACGTTATATTATTTTGTTATATTCTCACGCTAGTTTAAAAGCCTCAAAATAATTTGACAACAACACATGACACGTCTTATTGACGTTTAATGAATTCAAACTCTTCGTAACTCGTTCGTTCTCGCTTGGCCAGCTAGTTTAAGTCATTAGATGTATGCCCGGTGGTTGTAAACGAAGATTGCGTTGTGTTTAATCTGTAAACACAGGCGCACCAATGGCTGCCCGCTGGTTATGCAGGTAGGATGGACATCATGTTTAACAAGAAATGTATTCATATGATTATGTGTTTAATTTATACAACGCCTCACCTTGCGCTGCTGTGAGCTCTTAATGAGAGATGAGCAATGTCTTTGTGTGCTTTAAATGGAACAGCAAGCTAAACACGCGGATTATTTCAAGTCATTTGTGTCGTTTTAAATAGTTTCACGCAGCTCAGATATTACGTTTACAGCAGATTCGTTGACGTTGTTGTGCATAAAAGATGAAACCACTTTGTGTTGTGGAAGGGAGTTCACTTTTGACTTCATCGCCTAAATGTGTTTATCATAAATGATGAAGTGAGGTGAGTCAGTAGATCGATATGACATGCCTCCTGTTACGGAGAGAGAGTTTTGTGTATTGATCAGGTAAATGTGTTCATGTTGAAGATCTTACAGTATGAGGGATCCCTCCTGGTGGGAGGAATGGTCTCCCCAGTGTGGTGTTTCGAATCGCTGTTTTTGAACGAGTCTTTTAAGTGAATCATTCTCGTTAACTACTATACACCATCCATTGATATTTTTTTGTTTTCGTTTAAGTCTCTCCCTTTTGACTGCACACCTGTCTTTAGATATTGACTTCAGCACGAGCAAGTAGTGAGGACTGCGAAGGAATATGTAATTGGTTGGATTTACTAATGCGAATATCTTGGCAGAATGGAAATGTCTTTATATAGCCTATCTTATATATGAAGAATTCAGACGCAAAAGCCTCCAAGTGCCGTCTATGTTCTTCTAAAATTAGAATTTTTCCCAGGCTCCTGTGTTTATGTTCAGTTATTTCATTTTAATAGCAATGAAAACAGCCTATTTATTGCAATTAAAGTGAAATTACTGAACCTACACATAGGAGCCTGATAAAAATTTCAAATGACACTTAATATGTATATCTTTTTTATTTTCATATTCGACCTTTATACTCTTACAGTCAAGGAAGATATTGAAGTTTTGATATTCTGATTCTATGAGAATAGGGAAGTCCACACGTTATGGAAAGATATTGTTGGAATCACATTTAGAACTTTTTATTTTTTTCCAGCTGATGAATCAACACTTAAAAAAACACTGACAGCCAATCAGAATCTAAAGCGAAAATTTTAATTTAAAGCTAAAATATTTACAATATAGAAGCTAATTATCGTTTTTGGTGTCAGGGATGATAAATATAACATGACTATAAAGTTTTATTAATCTTTCTAATTCTATGAGAATACGGAATCCGTGGCACAGCTATAACGACAATGACGGAGGAACAATATTGTTGGAATCACTTTCAGAACAATTTTTTTTCCCAGCTGATGAATGATAAAAACAAACATTCACAGCCAATCAGAAGCCAGAGTACAACATAACTGAAGTGTGCATTTAAGGCCTGTTCACACCAAGAATGATAACTATATTATCATCCACACCAATGGATAATGATGTTCTTTTTATTGTAACTGCATGCTGCAGTTATGTCATCTGCATAACTAGCCTGATATGAGTAGTATGCTATTCTGAATTCAGTCAGTGTTTTAGTCTGAATGAGATTTGGAGTGACACTGATTGAGAGAGAACAAACCAGGCTGATCAGCAGCTGAATGAACCAGAGAATGTTTGTTAATCTTGGCATGTGAATCGATATCCTTCTCAAAACAGAATTATGAATGTGATAAAATAACTAACAACTAGTGCTGTCAAACGATTAATCGTGATTAATCTCTTATTTACATAATATATGTGTGTGTACTGTGTATATTTATGATGTATATACAAATACACACACATACAATATATATAGAAAATATTTACATGTATATATTTTAAAATAATAATAAATCTTTTAAGTGAAAGATTCAATAGCACACAAAATGACACCACCTACCGGCGTAATGATGTAACTGCATAACGAGTCACTGAATGACTCATTTAGTGAACTGATTCAAAAGAGTCACTGAGATGAATCACTAGCGCTTATAGTGGGAGGGAAGGGGAGGGGCAGGAATGCAGTCCATACCGATGTGATGCTGCTGCTGCTCTAAATGCCAGTCTCTGCTAGTGTCACTGCAAGTCCACGATCCAGAATTTACTGGAGTGTTGCACCGCTCCAAACATTTCAGCAGCGCAGCTAATGGAAACGAGGTCCGTTAGACATGTGCGCGAACGTTTTCGGCGCGTTGAAAAGGTGAGAAATATGCTGCGCATTTTAGGAGGAGGTGGTGAGATGTGCTCGGATTGTGTCTGATAGGGTTGGCTGGTGCCTCAGAAGCAATAAAAATGTCCTTATGCGATGGTTTCATTCATGTAAATCCAGGCACAGCGTTTTCAGATCACGGGGCAAATCGTTTTGGTGTTGCATGTTCAGGTTTGTGTTATATTCTAGTCATGTCAAGGATGTAGCCACATATTCAGTAGACTACTGGGGAACGAACAAATGTAGTACCGGTAATGTAAGAATCAGCCATCGCAAAACCCATATTTGGGGTGGGGGGGGGTTACCATCATATGATGATGATGATGATGATGAAGAGATGTGTTTTGCAGCCTCCATGAACAGAAGGCAGTTTTAGTTGATCTCACCGGTAACAGCATCAGGGCTGCTGTGGACAGTTCCAGAATCTTGACTCTCTCTCTGTAGTATTGATGCTGAAGTTTGAAGACCCCTGCTATTAGTCTCAGTAACTGAAATAGAAGTCTGGTCATTTGTAATTTAATAATTAAAGATAATGGTCTTGTTCTGCCAGGACAGACATTTAATTTAACTTTAAAACACAACACAATGTTTAATTCAAAATATGGGTAAAACACCTGTGAAAAAATGATACAGAATCAATTCCTTCATATTACATTATGAAGGTACTAATAGTACACACAGTACATTAGGTCATATTTTTTATGGATTTTCCATAGTGTAGTTTGTTTATTATTTGTTATGTTAATGTTTATTGCATAATTTTAGTGTCTGTGTTGCCCTGTTGATTGTCACAGTAGGGCTGCTCGATTATGAAAAAATCATAATCACGATTATTTTGGTCAATATTGTAATCACAATTATTTAAAACGATTATTAGTGGGCCATATGACCAAAACTTTATATGAAAGGTTTATTTAAAGATAGTGATATCAAATATATATTTTCTGTAAATAAGGTTGCTATGACATCTACATTTTTGAAACCAGCGAAATGTCATAATTCTCAATACCACAGCAGAAGAGAGTAACTAATATTAGTTTAAAAAACAACAACAAAAAAGGTCCTCAAAATTATTGAAAATAATTAAACTGCAAAAAGTAAAGGAATACAATGCTAGTAATAAAAAAAGCAAAAGAATACAATAGAATAAAAAGATACAAGTGAAACAAACTGTGCTTTAAGTTTTTTTTTTAATGCAAGTCTAAAGTATACAGCCTGCTAGAGAAATTGAATAACCTGATGTAAAATAAAACAGCATAGTCTTCACTGTAAGAATTAAACTTCCTTTGTTTCTTATTAAAGCTACAAAAGTCCTTTAGTCAAGAGCAGTGAGTGATATTGAGTTTGTCTTTTGTTGTTTGATTAATATAAAGCACACAGTCGGCAGCAGGAATATAGCCCGCTGTCACTTTAAGAGCCGCGCACGGGTCCAATTTACTGTTACACACGTATTTTCATTATCAACTCTTTACTTTCATTTATTACATAACCGACGAGGGTTTACGTGCATAATCACTAAGCTCCACATTTTGACACATTTTTGCATGTATTTGACCGTTTAGGCGCTAAAAGATGACTTTACATGTCTGTATTGTGTTCCGTCTCTGATTGGGCTTTTATTGAGGAACGAAAGATCTAAACCTTTATACAGTTTGTGCTATTGTAAAGATTTTAAGTCTATCCCTCACAACCCTGTTTTCATCTGTATTAAATTCAGTAAGGTGCATTGGTAAGATAATATGTGTGCTATGGAATCATCAAGTCTGTATATCCACATTATTGGTTGTTTGTTGTGTAAAAGTGACTTTAGGTGTTTGTTTGGAGTCAGTGAAGTGGTTCTTGAGAATTATTGATAAGGGCTATAAGGATAAAGGAAAAAAAAATTAGGAAATACTTATGGTTTATTCACTGGGGACCATCCATAAAAATATTGTCCCAGCCAGGCCATGTAAATTTGAGCTTTAGAAAATAATGGATTGACTCTGATGTGTCAGAATGCCATGAATGGTGAGAGAAGCAGTGATGTATTTAGCAGTGCCCACTGATAAGCTCTGGCATGGATGGCATGTTGGCTCTTTGGCTCCACCCAGATTTCATAGTCCAAAGTGTTTGTGCCCATATTTACTTGCGAGAAGTTGCAACCTATAATAAGAGGTCTTCTGTTGCTTAAATTACTGGTTAGCGGAGAACGATAAAGGAGAGGAGACAGGAGGCTGGGTAGCAGGTGGAGCATCTAGACAGATGATGTTCTGACTCATCCTTATCTGACCCTTCCCTCCCCTCCTACAATCACAGCATGACGTCACACTAGCGTTGTACTGTTTCTCAACGGTGGGAGCAGAAAATCAACAAGCTAGGTGAACTGTTTATTACTTCTCTTGAACCTTGATGTTTCTTGGGAGTATTCAAGGAGTATTTATTTGAGATATTTGAAAGCAACAGTAATATATCTAACTGGTTTTGTTGTAGATTGGAGCCTTTTTTGGAGATTTTTACTTGTATATGGCTGCTGTAATCATTTTATTTGACACTGCCATGAGTTTTCTTCTTGACAACGTTCTACTGTTTTTTATATAAAAGGATAAAGCACCCAAGGCATACTTTTAGAGGAAAAAAGCTATCAAGAACAAGCATAACATCTTTGATCCTATGAGGACTGCATTCTCACTGCACAGTTGTAAATGTATTGTGCATTAAAGTAATATTCAGGATTAAATGAAGTTTAATCCTGAATTTAAGACTCATGCCTCAGTTTGTAATGTGTGTACAGCTGGAACATTGTCTAAATTATACTGCTGAGGTGAGAATAGTTTTGCATTTTTTATAAAAAACATTGTGTGTGTGTGTGTATATACAGGTGCATCTCAATAAATTAGAATGTCGTGGAAAAGTTCATTTATTTCAGTAATTCAACTCAAATTGTGAAACTCGTGTATTAAATAAATTCAATGCACACAGACTGAAGTAGTTTAAGTCTTTGCTTCTTTTAATTGTGATGATTTAGGCTCACATTTAACAAAACCCCACCAATTCACTATCTCAACAAATTAGAATACTTCATAAGACCAATAAAAAAAACATTTTTAGTGAATTGTTGGCCTTCTGGAAAGTATGTTCATTTACTGTATATGTACTCAATACTTGGTAGGGGCTCCTTTTGCTTTAATTACTGCCTCAATTCGGCGTGGCATGGAGGTGATCAGTTTGTGGCACTGCTGAGGTGGTATGGAAGCCCAGGTTTCTTTGACAGTGGCCTTCAGCTCATCTGCATTGTTGGGTCTGGTGTCTGTCATCTTCCTCTTGACAATACCCCATAGATTCTCTATGGGGTTCAGGTCAGGCGAGTTTGCTGGCCAATCAAGCACAGTAACACCATGGTCATTGAACCAGCTTTTGGTACCTTTGGCACTGTGGGCAGGTGCCAAGTCCTGCTGGAAAATGAAATCAGCATCTCCATAAAGCTTGTCAGCAGAAGGAAGCATGAAGTGCTCTAAAAATTCCTGGTAGATGGCTGCGTTGACTGTGGACTTCAGAAAAAAGTGGACCAACACCAGCAGATGACATGGCAGCCCAAATCATCACTGACTGTGGAAACGTCACACTGGACTTCAAGCAACATGGATTCTGTGCCTCACCACTCTTCCTCCAGACTCTGGGACCTTGAAATGAAAATTGACTTTCATCTGAAAAGAGGACTTTGGACTAGAGGGTGACACGGGAGTGGATTTTCAAACCTCTCCCGTCCCACTCCCACAGAAAAAAATCTCGTCCCGTCCCAATCCCACGAAAAAACTGGGGGAAAATCCCGTCCCGTTCCACCCGTGGAAGAATCCCATCCCATTCCCTCCCACTCCCGTGTTTTTTTTGTTTTTTTTGGGCCGAAATCTGTCAGTTACAGTAAAAATATAGTACAGATCACAGCGTGCCCACCTTAGTTGAATAAAAACCCCAAATGTAGTTTTTTGTTATTATATTGAACTGAAAGCCAGCTTATGCACAGTTATTTCAAATTTCATATCCATGCTATTTTTCTAAAGTATCTCTATAGATATTTTTTTCAAAGACGGAGTTTCGAAGTTTCTAGCTCAAGTTCATAGAGACCTAAAGCGCATCCTGTTTGCTTTAAAGCGCAACGTTTCATTGTTATTCTGAGTGCACACAAATAAACGTAGAGTCTTTACAGATTCGAAAGATGTATTAGGCTACTTTTATCTGTATGACCAAAAATTATACGGAGATTTTAAGAGCAAGTGAGCGCACTGGTGCCTGTCCTGCAGCGAGCGCGCTATTCAGCTTCCACTCTCCACACACTTCAATAGCGCACATTTCTCTAGGTTAACATCATATTGAGCGGCCATGTAAAGTTGCTACTACATCTTTCAGATGAAAAGACATATTTGAGGTCGAATGAATGATAGGTGAGCGTTTGGATACCACATAGACCAGCCGTTAACAACCTGTCCGTCACGGAATGCGTCATTCACTTAACCAGCCACACCAAAGCAAACAGGAGGAGAGCATAAAGAGACAGGGCAACTACAATTGAGTTCAGAATTAAAATATACAGTTTATAGTTTATTTATATAAAAGGTATATTTGTGTATAAAGTTGGGTATATCATTACTATTCCTGGTCCCGCCCACTCCCGCTGGCATTTTTTCCTGTCCCGTCCCAATCACGTGATTCGTAGCGATTTTGTTTCCCATCCCGTGGGAGCATGAAAAAATGTCATCTACTCATTCAGTTTTTGTTTGCAGGTAATTTTGCTTGACATATTCTCAAGCTAACTCTTGCTGCAAATTCAGTCAATGTTCACTTTGAGCACTCTGCAGCCAACCTCAGTAATGACATATTTAGAATGTTCATTTCTGAAGGATCAGGTGACACTGAATACAGGAGTAATGATGCTGAAAATATATTAAAATAGATAACAGTTCTTGTAATATTTCACAATATTACTGTTTTACTGTATTTCTGATCAAATAAATGCAGTATTGATGAGCATAAGATACATTATTTGCTGTGGTAATCAAACTTCAACCCAATAAACATAAAACCTCCATTCAAACTGTTATGTTGATAATTTCAGTCTTTTTTGATTTTTGTAATCTTTATACGTTTTAAAAAAAAATGTAAGCTTAAATCCCTCACTGATGTGCATTGATGAAATGTTAAATGTAACTGATGGTGTCATTGCAATATTTGCATCTGAATTGGAATTGGTCTTTATTATTGCATTGCATTTATTCACATGATAAATGTCTCATCTCTATTGCATACAAACACAGCATACTGACTGTGTTGAGTATAATGACTACAGCAAAGCAGCTCTGGTGCAGATTCAAAGCCTAAAATTTTAATTTACCCAAAACTTTAACCCAATTCTTTTGCTGTCTTGCAAGCAGTGTTGTTTCCTAACAAGGACATGCTAATCTGATGTTGATCAAAAGAACTGCATTTTTAAATAATACAATAATAATAAATTACACACATGCTTTTATTGTATCCTTGACTTGCTCTGAAAAAGGCCACATAGAAAATACGGTAACACTTTATTTTAAAGGGGTCATCGGATGCAAAATTCACTTTACAAATAGTTTGAACATAAATGTGTGTTGGAAGTGTGTGTACACATCCATCCTATAATAAAAATCCACCCAGTGTTTTTTTTTTTAAATCCCTATTTTAAAATCCTCTTTCTCAAATCAGGCTGTTCCCACGATAGTTGATTGACAAGACCGTCTTACCTTAGACCCGCCCTGAGTGAGCTGTGAGCTGTCCGCCTCCGGTGCAGGGGAAGACAAGATGTCTCCGATTAAGTGATTGAGGCGTTTTGTTGTTGGTTGTAATCATGAATATAGCAGTCGTCATTAACTCCCCGATCTGCCTAAATGCGTCTATGTTAGCGTGAATCATTCGTGATCCAGCTTCATCTACAGAAGAAGTGAGTATAAGGTTTTTTTTTATGAATCTTTGCAAATCGCCTTTCCTAATAATGTGCTAGTTAGCCAGTTTCGCGGCTGAAGTTTAAAGTCTGCTCGTGACCCTACGGAAGAGAGGGGCGGGGTCAGCAGAGCTCATTAGCATTTAAAGCAACATGGACTAAAAAACGGCTTGCTGAAAACAGAGCTGATTTTGACAGGGTAAAGAAGGTGTTTTTTACACTACCATTGAGAAATTTTAACCAAAGTATGTTATAGACTTTTAATTAAGACCCTAAAGAATCATATCAACTTGTGGAAAATGGGCATCCGATGACCCCTTTAAGGTGTCCTTGTTACACGTTACATGTACTTACTACTATAAAAACAATTAATTATGCATAATTACATGCAAGTAACCTTATGCCAACCCCTAATCCTAACCATATAGGAAGTACATGTAGTTAACTAATATTACTCAGTACTTAAATGTATAATTACACTGTAACAAGGACACCTTAAACATACTATTTGTGTACTTCTTGTTAGGTACATTGATCAGAAAGCATCTACCAAGAACTTAAATGTAATTGCTAAGTAGCTCTACATTATATTTAAAGCCTTCTGTAATCTCTTCCATGTCTGTTATCAAATGTATTTCATGAGCACGATGGTCTGGGTGCTAATGGACGCTGTCTCTTTAAGGACCATGAATATGATCTCTCGTGACATCACAGACACTTCCCTAGGGAATAGCAGCGGCAGTCTGCTGCCAATAAAATATTGTCTAGGACTTTAAATCTTCAGAGGTAAGACAACTCTGAATGGACTGTTCTTGAAGGGCATCTGCTTTTAGGGACACTTTATTTCTCTAAACATCTTCTGCAGTTCAGGTTTGTAGGTGCGTTTGGGTTGATACACTTATATGTAACATATGCTAGTAGCCAGATTTTGCCATCTTTTTGTGGAAATGAGTAGGACCACATGATTTCATGACACCGGCAGGTAGGGAGTACACTTTCCAAGACCTTACAGTAAGTTGGGTTGTCGCAACCTGCCTGTTTTTGTCATAATCAGATGAATGTATTCATTACAGAAAGTCAGACTTGGTAAGCATGAATGGTTGCATTTCAGATGGACAGATTAAGCAAGTTATACGAACCTTTTGGTTTTGGGAAACTGTTTGTTCACAAAGGTTGTCCACCTAACAAACGGAGGTCTGTGATCTCATGTTTCCTGCATTGGCAAGCCTAATTGGTTAGTGTTTTGTTTATGATGGGTGTAGTTGGAAACCTTTGGCTTAGTCAGCCTTAGTCATCACAGCTGTACAACACATACAACCTGTGCACAAAACCTCTCTCCTGTATTTTTCTTAATAAAACTTTACCTGGGTTAGGATTAACTTTATTTTATCCCACCACACAATAATACACCGTCTTGAATTTTTGACAAGTGGATCATATCTTTTTTTTTTTTTTTTTTCTTTACTTCTCATTACAGACATCCACTAAATATTACCTGCTGGATAAAGTAATTTAGAAAGAAGAAACATTTATTTGTCACCACATGTTTGCCTGATGTTTTGTTATTTTGACTTAATACAATGAAATTAATTTTAAGTGTGTCTTTTAGTGATAATTCACCCAAAAATGAAAATTCTGTCATTTACTCAATCGCATGTCATTCCAATCCTGTGTAAATACATTTTTTTCTGTGGAACATGATATTTTGAAGAATGTGGGGTGGACAACATTTCAGTTTCAAGTTCCTATTGACTTCAGTATGTTTTTTCCATACTATGGAAGTCAGTGGGGACCAGAAACTTCAAAATATATTTTTTCTCTAAATTCTTTTTGAGGCCACTGTATAAGTGTAGTTGAAGTACAGTATGTCTGTGAACTTTTATTTATTTATTTGGTAACATATTTGAATGTACATTACTGTTCAAAAGTTTGGGGTCAGTAAGTTATTCTAAAAACTGACAGTAAAGACATTTATAATTAATTTTACTGTATTTTTGATTAAATAAATACAGCCTTGGTAAGCTTAAAAGTTTTCTTTCAAAAACAAAAGCAAAACATTTTGAATGCTAGTTTGTTTAAAGCTGCAGTCCATAAGTTTTGCCTCTTTGTCACCATCTCTGTTTGAAAACCTGGAATTGCAGCTGTGTGTGGAATTATCTTCCGTGCGTGGGGTTGTGCTCTGGCACGGCTCCAGCACGGATGCATCTTATGTTTTGAGGAGTATGTGTGGCAGTCAGTCACTGCACCGGTGTGGATATTTACTGTACTTCGCAATCCCAGATTCTAGCCTACATCTTGAATATATGACCCAAATAAGAATTTTCACCATATATTGCCATCTGAACAAGTAACAAGTCTGCCATGTTTGTTCTGACCAACTGAGGAAAAAATCATTACCATAAATCACGCTACCAATGGTGATTTAATCTAAAGATCGGTTAGCTCATATCACATCAAACCGTACAAATTATTATTAATGTTATACTTTATTCTCAAATTATTGATGTTAACAACATCAGCATTGCGCGACTGAGTATAGTGTGTATTAGCCTGTAGATTTCAATTTCTGTACAGTCTAATCTAATCTAATCGACATGCCATTTCATATTAAGAAATTCTTTTAACCCAAAAAGCTAATTATGTTCCGTTTGAACTGGTTTTCTTTAAAATACAAATCTTGTGTAATCCTTGGCTATCTGTAATCAGAAACACATTTAAAACTGGAATATAATTTAATTTAATAGTTTCATAAACACATAATCCTTTCTGGATTACAATCCACCATCAAAATGATACATTTAATTATTCTAGCTGCTGTGAGAAAAGGCTGTAAACGATCTTGCACCTGCAGGATCCTCACATGTGATAGCCTAGTAGCCTGGACTCAACTTCTTTGTTTACAGACGTGACGTAATGACGCAGCAGCAGCATCTTCTCGTATGAGACAGCATTATATAATATCCCCTAGTAGCCGTAACCACTCCCTATGTTCAGATGTGCAGGTCGAGACACCTGTTGCCAGTCGGTAATCCATGATTCACAGATGTCAAACTGTGAATTCACACGCGTAGCTGCATGTCGGGAGAAGGGATGACGTGACTTCAAGCGTTGCTGACCCAGAAGATTCGACTGCTCCACTAAATCATGGAGCAGATGGCTTGAAGATGTTAAGGCCTTGGTGACAAGAGTATGAGTGTGGTGTTCTCTGCGAAGAGGTGCTGGGGCAATGCCTGAGAGCACTGAGAGGAGTTCAGTTGGTGTTGGGCGAAGGCATCCCGTAATAAGCTTCATGGTGTCGTTCAGTGTTACATCCAATTTCTTTACATCGGAGCTCCTGCACCATGCAGGGGATGCATATTCCGCAGCGCTGTAGACCAATGCTAATGCGCTGGGTCGTAAGGTGGAAGTACTGGTGCCCCATGATGATCCGGCCAGGCGGCGTAGCAGGTTGTTTCTAGCAGACACCTTTGCACAAAGTGCCTTAAGATGTTCTTTATACGTAAGTTGTCTGTCCAGTTTCACGCCAAGATAGGTTGGTGTAGCGCTGTAAGGGAGTGGTGTGCCATCAAGATTTATGGTAAGTTGATGCTTAGCTTCCTTGGTGTTCAAGTGGAAGGCTGTGACAGTTGTTTTTGCTTTGCTCAACTTAAGCCGCCAGGACCTCAAATAGGTTGCCAGCTGGGTCATGTCTGGTCTTAGTGTGTTCTCTAATTTAGACCAGACTCTGTCGGAGTAAAAGAGTGCAAGATCGTCCGCATAGCCGTACTTTCTAGATATCGTTTGGGGAAGATCACTGATGTAAAGGTTGAAGAGCATGGGTGATAGCACCGAACCTTGGGGGACACCATTTCGAAGTCTGCTAGTCTGGTCACTGCTAGTCTTAAGGACAAAGGAGCAGTTTGCCAAGATGTTACAGATGAAACGCACCATGTGTCGATCAGGGATCCTTCGTAGTAGCTTCAGCGTTAAGCCCTGGTGCCAGACAGTATCATAGGCTGCAGTGAGGTCAACTAGAATGACTCCCGCCTTGTGACCCTTTTCAAAGCAATTTTCGATGTCGTTTGTTAGCTTAACAACTTGGTGCACTGTGCTCCGACCGCGGCGGAAACCCGCTTGCTCATTGGGTAGCTGTGGGTCGATTATTGGTTCCAGTCTGGCAAGAATCATTCGCTCCAGGAGTTTAAAGGGGACGCACAGGAGTGAAATTGGTCTGTAGCTCTTTGGGTCATCTATGGGCTTGTTGGGTTTTAAAAGGGAGATGATAGTAGCTTTCCGCCAGATTGTTGGTATAGTTTGGTTGCTAATGCAACAGGAATAGAACTCTGCTAGCCATTTCTGACATCTTGGGCCACACTGTAAGAGGAACTCTGGGGGGATGTTGTCTGGCCCTTGGGCTTTACCACTCTTGAGTTGACTTAAGGCCAAGACCTAGCAGCATGCTCGAATTTCCCGCGAAAACCTACCCGTACCACTCAAATTAGAAAACATTATTATAAGCTAACCGTTGTGAATCAGCTAAAGTAAGGTGATAGTTTTGAGTCTGGTTATGTACTTGCTCAAATATTGATCTCGGATCATTTTTAACCAAAAAAAGTTACGGACTGCAGCTTTAAAGAAATGATTGTATAATTTTAGGTGCTGTTATTTCATTTTTTTTAATCAACTTACTGCTTTCACTACTTCATTTAAATGGTCATGCAGTGTAAAAAAAAAATTCTCACAATATTCTATATAGTCTGCTATTATCAATTAGTGTGAGCTTATAAATTCTACCTGCACAATAAAAGAATTAACAAAATGCTGTTTAAAGTAGTTTTCCTGCCAGCTACCCATAAAAATCTTCTCTTTTACTTGTATTCCATTTCATCCACTGTATTTATTGTCCCAACATCACACTGTGACTATTTCCATATCCTGACCAGTTCTCTCTTTTCTCCTTCAGCCTGTTCAGGAAACCCTTTGATGGTGGGAAGAGGACGATGGATCATGGCAGTCAGCAGCAACAGACGCAGCAGACGCCAGGACCCTTCACAGGTTATGCGGGACCCCAGGGCCCGTACCCTGGGCAGCACCCAGCCCTGTTACGGCTGGACGAGGTGCAAAGGGAGATTGCCAGACTGGGCCCACAGGTGTGCTCTTACAGTGGCCTGCAGAGCGACAGAGAGTACAAACGACTGGAGCGAGAGCTGACCCGATTACTGCTGGAGGTCGATAAGGTCAGGACAGGCCAACAAACTTTTTAGTTCGATATAAAGTCACACTAGTTCATTCTTCTTAACCATGTTTTGTTTCCCGACCCAGGTGGAGACGGAGGGCCGGCCAGAGCTTCAGCAGGCTCGGAAGCGTGCGGCAGGAGAGGTCGAGGGTCTGCTTCGCTACCTGGAGGGCAATGCTACGCATCCGTCTCGGCTGGCCATTGAGGAGCTGACCCAGGAGGCACAGAACTTGCTGAATGAAGGAGTTGTGGGACCGTTCCGGCAGGGCCAGGCTCAGGATGCCTTTGAGATCAGTGAGGAGCTGGTGGATGCTGTGCAGGATGTGGCCATGCGGCTGGCCCAGGTTAAGACGGGTGGTAGTGTCCCGCTCAGGAAGGCCCGTTACAAAGCGCTGACACGGGTCTGTGCCGTACAGGAAATACTGGAGGGTCGTGTCCGCACTCATACGTTGGCGCTGCCATTGTCCGATGACACACATGAGGCTGTGCAGCGTATTAATCAAGTCATGGTGCAGGTGAGTGGTATTGCTAAAAAAAATATCACGAGAAATCACAATCCTGCATCTTAACCAGCAAATCACTGTTATTCTTTTTTACATGTGAAGATACAGCAGTTACAAAACAGACCTTTTTTATTTTAAAGGTCAGAGAGAGAGTAGAAAATAGCCATTAAAATGTTAAGTGTTTTATTTACACTACCATTCAAAAGTTTGGGGAGCGTAAGATCTGAAGGATCATGTGACACTGAAGACTGGAGTAATGATGCTGAAAATTCAGCTTTGCATCACAGGAATAAATTACATTTTAAAATATATTCAAATAGAGAATAGTTATTTTAAATTGTAATAATATTTGACAATTTTACTGCTTTTACTGTATTTATGATCAAGTAAATGCAGCCTTAATGAGCATAGGAGACTTCTTTAAAAAACATTAAACAAAAATAAAAACTTTCTGAGCCCACTTTTGAATGGTAGTGTATATAACATTTTTAATCATTTTTTAAAAAACGTTCTGATTTTAGCCATGAAACAACTTAAACAATGTTGACAGTAAAATAAAGAAAACCTGAAATGAACTCATCTTGTGTAGGTGAGTGGTGCCCGGAGCCAGGAAGTGGCTCTGCTGATGGGTCTGAGTGGGCGTGATAGCTGTGCCCACCTGGCGAGGATCCTTACAGAGCTGTTGGTTGAACTGGACGCCCTGGATGTGTCTAGTAATGCTGCGGTGAGGAACTACAGAAAACAAGTGGTGGAGGAGATCAATGGTCTGCTAAAACATCTTGACCTGGAGGGAGAAGGAGAGGACACACGCAGGTAACACCATATACACACATCAACACACAAACTACAATATGCAGCACCACTGAAATTCTGTATAATGTTTACTTATGTGACATTTAATTAGTCTTATTTAAGGGTGAAATTTAAAAATATAAATTATAATTTATTTGTAAATTTTTTGAATAATTGATTTTATTTTTTAATGTTTTGGAAAAGTTTCTTATGCTCACTAAGGCTGTATTTATTTGATTTAAAATAATGTAAAAACTGTAATATTGTGAAATATTGTTGCAGTTTAAGTTTTCTAATTTAATATATTTTAGCATCATAACAGCATTATAACTCCAGTCTTCATGATCCTTCAGAAATCATTCTAATATGCTGATTTGCTGCTTAAAGCTGCAGTCCGTAACTTTTGACACTCTAGATAGTGGTTAATAAACGTCTTGCGGAAGAACATTGTAGTGTACCGTAGTGATTCAGGACAAGCCAAAAACACGGTTTGGAAAATGGATTCATGGTGTACTCGCTTATATAAATTTTATAAATTTTGAACACAAAAAAAGTTACGGACTGCTGCTTTAAGAAACCTTTATTATTATTATCAATGTTGAAATCAGTTTTTGCTGCTTTTTTTTTTTTTATCAGGATTCTTTGATAAACAGAAAGTTCAACAATTTAATGCATCCTTGCTGAATAAATTTATTACTTTTCCTACGGGTCATGGAATTTCTGGAATATCATGGAATTTTAAAAGGTTTATTCCAGACATTGAAAGTCATGGAATTTTTTTTGTCCAAGTCATGGAATATCAGGGATTTTTGTTTGTCAACTTCATTCAGTAAGCTACTCGCGCACTGTGTTCTGTGTAAACAGCGCGCACAGACAGCCGTGAGCCCTGAATTGAGTTCTGCATGTTTCTTGTGCCTGAATGGGCAAATGCATACAAAAGTATAAAAATACCCATCTTGGCAAGTAACTTTGTAGCGTTAACAATGATTAATCTATATTTAATTCTTACAGTGGAGTACATGCACCCGTTCGACCGGCCATTTTTTGTTTTATTTAAAGCATCTTCTCTTCCGTGCTTGCACACAAACTGCACTGCAATCATTTTCCCAAATGCCATTTGTGTGTAAATATTCCGTTATTATTATAATTGGTCTGTAAACGGCCGTTAACAGAGGCCAGAGACGCTGAAGATGGAAGCAAAGAGGAGAAAATACCATATCAGGCAGAACAAGATCACTGTTCACGATGCACCAAATATAGGAATCCTATTGCATTTTATATGAATGTGTTTCTAAGGAGAACTGGCTGTTTTCAGAAAAGTTTACATGGTGTTTTCTTTTCATCTTACCTCTGTATAATGCATTTAAGTGAGTGTTAATACGTGCAGCGCTGGAACCCAAGGAAATGCTTTATCACTGTTCTATAAGCGCCACCTGCTGTCAGAGAGTGAAATTGCGTCTCATTCATCCCGTCTGCTGTTTGTTTCATTCACGTAGCATAATTTCACAAAGCTAAAGTCACACCATTCTGTTTTTACTTCAGATTTTGAAATTATGCAGTCTAATATAAATCAAACATTGCACTTTTTTTTTTTTTTGGATTGCTTCATGATTAAAATGCAGTGGTTGTCTTGCCACTAATTTCAAATGGCAATGAAAAATCAAGGTGCAACAGATTGAAGAATATGCAAATGTTATTTTATAAGTAATTATTCAATTTCTGTACCTACCTTGAATTTAATTTCTATCTTTGTGCTATATATTTAATTTTGCTATTACTTGCAATTTGTTTGAACTTTATATTAGTTAGGCTAGTGGTTTTTGCTGTGGTATTAAAATTGAAATCAAGATTTGTAAAATGTTATTGGTATCTAAAATATTGGTGTCATAAGTTTATTTATTAGAATACAAGGTGACATAGATGAAACAAAATTGATAACAGCAACTATTTTATTTATTTATTTATTTGTGGCAAGGCTAGTGAAAATATAAACAGGGCAAGTAATAATTTGAACCACTGAAAAAATCCTTAGCGTTGAGCCCTGGGCTATTTTTTTTCAGTGTCATTTTATTCCCTTCCTCCTCATCAACTGGCAATCACTTAAGTCAAATGCAGTCACCAGGCTGTACCGGTTAACTAAGGCAAATATGCTAGAAAATGTAATTTTTTCGGAGCTTTGGCTACAAAATGACCACTTCAAAGACTGAGTTAAAAAAAAAAAGTATAAAAAATATCAAAGTGCATTTAACGGGTAAAAGCAAAAAAAGTGCTCAGAACATCAGCGGCCTGTTTTTCCGTTCATTATAGGTCATGGAAATTCAGCTTTTTAGTCACTGGTGAAAGTCAGGGAAAAGTCAGGGAATTTGACATTTGGCTTAGAGTGGGAACCCTGTTACTTTCTAGTATTAAAAGTATTACAATTTTACATACATTACCATTCAAAAGTTTGGGTATCATTCCACAAAGCTGCAAGTTTTTTTCAACATTAATAATAATGAAAATGTTTCTTGAGCATCATTGATTGAAACATTTCAAATATCAAGAAAACATTTTTATTGTTATGAATGCTAAAAACATTTGCTGCTTAATATTTTTGTGGAAACTGACATTATTTTCAGGATTCATGTTATTTTTTTTCCCATGTTATTTTTCAGGATTCTTAAATAAGAGTTCAAATGATCAGCATTTTTTTTTATGGAAGTTTTTTGTAACACTTTTTTTGAATTTTAAATATATATAAAAAAGAGGATATGCTGTGTATAAATTATTATTATTATATAATGTAAACAGTATATATAATTCAGTGGATTTGAATGGATTATTAGTTACTTAACTTATATTAATGAAGTTAATTCACTTTATCTCCAGGTATGATCTAGCTCAGAATGACTCGATCCGTGAAATTGAGGTGATCAGGGGCCGCGTCTCAGTGCTGCAGGAGGAGTTGCTCCGGCACGGTGCTGCAGGACAGGGGACGGAGCTGCAAGGTCTCCTCACGCATCTGGATCAGGTGGACACGGGGCGAAATCCCTGCATCCGGGAGGCGCGGCGCAGGGCCGTGTTGGAAGTTCAGGCGCTCATCACCTTCCTAGACCTCTGGGAAGCCCTCGGACGGCGTACCCCCGGACCAGATGAGCCTCCGCCTCATGTGGCCGTGTGGCGTGTCTTAGGCAGCCTGTGCGACCTGCAGGCTCAGGTTTTGGGCTTTGATGGCAAGAGGGCTGACAAGAGCTACATGGTATTGGAAGAACTACTGACCAAACAACTTCTGGCTCTTGATGCTGTGGACCCTCAGGGTGACCAGGAGACCAAAATTGCCCGTAAGCAAGCTGTTAAACATGCCCAGAATATCCTTAGTTACCTGGATATGAAGACAGATGAGTGGGAGTACTGAGAGGCCGATAAAAGAGACTGAGAATACGGAGCTGCAAGAAAACAGGCAAAATGTTTTTTGCCTCTTGTGCGACATATGAGGACACGGTCGTGCTGAGGATACAGGCCATGGGTGGAATTTATCATTTGTATATAAAAGACTTTGTGTATCGCCGTGGGCAGCAAGACTGTTACCCATGATGCACTGCACCTGCTGCTTTTATCGGTCCATTACTGGTCCCTGAAAGCTGCCTTTCTCCTGGCAGAAGGAAACGCGGTTTCTACTGCATAGTTTGTTTTTTCATCACAATAACCCATGATTTTTTTAGTTGAATCTGTGCTGTTGATTGGTGTGGTGTGGTGCTAAACCCTGTTCTGCTGCCAAAATCTGCTTCCATCTTTTTCCCACATGCCTGGGTGGAGCACATTTCAGTCTTTATCTTGGTGTGAGTACATCAGCTCTTCATTCCTATCCAGTTAGAGCCATAATGGAAAAGGCGGCCCAAGCTTAGTTTTCATAGGTTTAATCTCTTCTCTAAATTGCATTTTCAGAGCCTGAGCTCCTCTTGCTACAGTTATTAGCCGTGTATAAAATACAACTGACCCAAAGGGAACAATATTTTAGCATTTCCTTGCTAAGTTTATGTTAAAGGGATAGTTCACCCAAAAATAAAAATTCCGTCATTAATTACTCACCCTCATGTCGTTCCAAACCTGTAATACCTTCGTTCATCTTCGGAACATAAATTAAGATATTTTTGATTCCGAGAGCTCTCTGACCCTCCCACAGACAGCAAGGATCCTACCACGATCAAGGTCCAGAAACATAATCTATGTGACATCAGTGGTTCAACCGTAATTTTACAAAGCTACGAGAATACTTTTTGTGTGCAAAGAAAACAAAAATAACGACTTTATTCAACAATTCGTCTCCTCCACATCACCCTGGTGCCATTTTGGAGAGTATCACATATGTAAACAACGTATGTACACAGATAGTTTACGTTCAGATCAAAGCGTAAACAACATAAACAATGTATCCGCGTAAGGTGCTGCTGACACAGAACAACATAAGTTGTTTATGTATGTGATACTCTCCAAAATGGCGCCAGGGTGACACGGAGGAGATGAATTGTTGAATAAAGTCGGTATTTTTGTTGTCTTTGAGCACAAAAATTATTCTCGTAGCTTAGTAAAATTACGGTTGAACCACTGATGTCACATGGATTATTTTAACGATGTCCTTACTATGTTTCTGGACCTGAAGATGAACGAAGGTCTTACAGGTTAGGAACGACATGAGGGTGAGTAATTAAAGACAGAATTTTCATTTTTGGGTGAACTATCCCTTTAAGAAAATTGTATTTTACAATAGATGACAGTGAATAAACATTGGTTTGTGACATCCATTTAAAGGTGAAGTTTAATTTCTGCACCATTAGTGTCACCAAATGGACAGTGCTTACACTTTTTAGGGTATTTAACATGAAATGACACACTTCACCTTTAAAGAAGACTCAAGGACAGCTAAAAAAATCAATCAAATCAAGATTTCTAAACCTTCCTGCAGTTTTGTCAGATTTCATAGAGGACTGTGGCCAAAATGCAATGAGGTATTGTCTTTGGAGATTTGTCTTTTTACTATGGAGGACAAAGAATAGAAACTAGTTCACAGGGTTTCTTGTCTTCGCCATTGGTTTTGCTATTAGGCAAAAAGTGCCTGTGCAAGCGACTAGGGAATCAAGCAGAGACTGAAAGAGTGTGTGACTGTGATTGTTTAAAAAAAAAAGTGGTGCGCGCTATTTTGGTGGTGAGACTGATCAAAGTGGACAGGGGCGTTCTAGGACATTTTCATCGGAGCGGCAGGGAAAGACAGCAAGCTATCAAAAACTGTGGCTACATTCACACAGATCAATGTGACCCAAATCTGATTTGTTTTTTCTGTTACACATGATAGATCTGGGGTTTTTGGGATGAAAGTACTATGGACCAATATAGATTTGGTTCACTTTCATACGCGAGTATAAAATCAGATAAAGTGAGTCCCCCATGTGACTTTAGTGTGAATTTAGAGGGTTTTCATCATATTTACACATTGGATTTACCCTTGGTTTGACTCAAACAAATGTATGAGTTACATTCTATAAAAGTACTACACATAAAGGTGCAAAAGTATATTTTTTTATTCTGTTTCTTTACTGTTTACTCTCAAATATTGTGGAGCTTGGTCTGCCTTTGAACTCTAACTATTATTTGGCACCACGGTGGATTTTTCATTGGCCAACATGAATAGTTATCTAGAGAGCAGAATAACCCATGGGAAATATATGATAATACGATAAGGCAATAGAGTGCAACAGTGTTCTGGATGTAAAAATCATATACATTTTTTCCATAGAGGAATTGATTTTAATGATAACTTTCTACTGTGAACTACATGGTGGTTAATCAACGGTATGTGCTTTTCTTGAAGCATATTTCATTACTTCAACTTGTTTTTTAAAAATAATCATGTTCAACAGCTGGTGAAAACTACAATACCCATGATTCTACAAAGAAATCTCCACCAGCTAGAGAATTGCTCCCATGAAGCACAGCAAATGATGTGGGGTCAGTTTCCCTACGCTATCAAACGACTTAAACATTTGTATACATATTTAAATTAATAATTTTATATTTCTTCTTCATTTGTGATTCGATTCTCTCATTCACACTGCTGCATGGGACTCTAATTATTTCCACTCATTAAAACTGACGAAGACTTACTGAAAAATCTCTATGGGAAATATGAATGGAAAAAATACTTCTGGAACCAAGGCTGCTGGAAAACTGTTGCACTTCATTAAGATCACACTGAAATTAAACAAACATTTATTTACACACTTTTTTTTTTTTGATTCACTAAAATATGTTTAAAAAAAAAAGATAATATGCATTATCCATTGACAAGGTTGTTTGTTTGTTTTGTGGAAGCAACATAATGGATGCCAGAAAGGCATATACAGTATACTGAAAAAAATAAAAACCTGACAATATAACTTAAATGTCCTAGTTTAATATAATAAAATATGTCATGTTAAATTTTATTATGCAAGTTGTTAAAAACATGTCAGGGTCTACATGCATAACACAGCAGTGGTGTTTTGGAACAAATTGCTTGAGTGAATAATTCAATGACTCACTCCTAAAGATAGTGATTTTGTTATTCTTGAATGAATCTGTTTTTTAATGAATCATTTGAGCATTGCCTGTTTAGAGCAATGTTTGATATGGGCCACATTTAAAAGGTCATGTGAACAACTTTTAAAAGAAAAAACATACTGCATTTGAAAAATTAATTGGGCACTTTGGCTTGCAGTGTGAAATGGTCTGTTAAAAACCCCTCAGTGAATGTTGTAGAAAGATGTAGGAGTAAATTGTCTGTGGTTAAAACCACAGAAGTATCCAGTTCCACTATTTACAAATTAATCACAAAGGCCAGGTGATCGCCATACACCTTTGCCAGCACTAATGATGAGTCTAATTTTGGGAAATAATATATTGTGTCATCTGCATCATGCTGTGCTGTTGATTCTCTCACTGTTCATTTGAGCTGTCAGTAGGTTACAATGGCTTATTTTCAACTAGAACAGTAATAGTCCTCCGTTAGCTGTTTATTTCGGTCGTGTCCCAGTTGCTGTGTGGTCACTACCTTCTGTCCTGCTCCAGATAAGGGCACGTCCAGATAAACTGACTGTCAGCAGTCATGAAGCAACACCACAGTTATCATCAAAGAAATCAGGCTGTGCTTGGATTATTGAAAAATGACAATAAAGACACAGGGCCTACAAGTCATAAGTGGTGCTGTGCTGGGAAAGAAAGGAGCTGCAGAAAAAAGGAAAAGCAATAGGTTGTGGTCAGAACAGATTAATCCAGACTCTGTCATGAGACGGTCATTGTCTGGAAAAGTCCCTGCGGTAGGCAGAGCTGGCAGTTCAGCTGAGGAGGATCCCACATCAGTCAAGGTGAAATACACGCTCCAGCAGCACTTGAAAGCAACCTTGCACTAGGCGTTGGTGTTGTTTTGTGCACCTTTTCTAAACCCACATAGAGAAGGCAAAGATGTGAGCTAATATTAGCAATGTCAGTTCTGCACAACCAGACTTTTACTGTTTGCGAAGATAATGCTTATTTCAAGCACAACACTGCGGGGAAATATGGTTGACGCTCCTCATTAAATCCTTGTGATGTAACTATTTGTTAATGCAGTGGAACTGCTAATTATACATGTAGACTGTGCTAGAAAATGGCAGGAATTTATCTCATTTGCAAATGTTGATATCTGTCTCTCCACTGCAGTTTTCTGCCTTGAGGTCACCTGAGATTTTGAGCAATGAGGGGCTGTTCACACAAGATGTATCCTTGTTTTCAAAGCTGAACTATGAACATGACAGCATCTTCAAAAATGCGGGGGGAAAAAAAGATGTAAAATGTATTGTTTTTCTCAAAGTCGTGATGTTACTGAAGTAGCGGCAAGTCTTCTGTTTGGTGACGTACATCTGAGTGAAACAGATTATCGAAGAAGAAAAAGAGTAGAGGTTCAGTTGATTGGTTTTTGATTGGATGGAGGCAGATGTGCTGAATGGAAAGGGGTGTGGTTTAAGCACAATAAATTATTTGAGAAGAGGTCAATACAAATTTCAAAATGAAATAACATGGATTAATTGTTCATAATTAGATCATTAAGATGCATTTAGGAAATACAAAGGTTGAATGTATTCATTTCAGTTGGGCGGGTGGGTCACAGACCAAAAAAAGGTTGGAAACCTCTCCCAAAAATTTGCCGCAAATATGCATTTCTGTTGACGCCGGATAACTAAAATGTCCCTGATTTTAAAATTTCTAGTCATTCTCCCAACAATAGCTAATAACAATAAACAGGTTAAAAGAGTTGCCATTTCTATTTCATCTTCACAGCCACAAAATGCTGTCCACCATCTCAATTTAAATTCTGTTCACATTCAAAATCATTTAGGAGATTCACTTATCATTTTAAATGTGGTGTCTATTTACAAAGGTTATTACACTTACATTATAATGGCCAGAATTTCTTAGATATTTCATGTGTAGTTTGCATATTTACATTATACAAAATACAGTAACATCACTATTTGAACTTTAGTGTAAACAAGATGCTATTTGTAGCTATTTATACTTGGTGCAAACTGTATCTAACACTATTTTCACTCAGTGAAATTGGCATCTTCCTTTTCTTCTACCTTTTGTTTTGCACTCAGTCTAGTTGAACCACATTTGAATGTAGTTTTCACTCCCAAAACGTTGCTGTCTTCATGGCCACACTGAAAGTTTGTAAATATAGGCCATAACGTACTGTTATGAAGGAATTACACTTAAAAATAAAGGTGCTTCACAATGCCATATAGAAGAACCTTTCTGTTTCACAAAAGGTTCTTTGTGGCGAAAGAAGGTTCTTCAGATTATAAAAAGGTAAGAAAGAGATGGTTCTTTAAAGAAGCTTTGACTGAATGGTTCTTTGTGGAACCAAAAATGGTTCTTCTATGGCATCGCTGTGAAGAACCTTTTAAAGCACCTTTATTTTTAAGAGTGTATTTTACAGGGGTATTACCTATATTTTGAATTACACATTGTGTTCGTAGGTAGGTTTAGGGACAGGGTTAGGTCATTCGTACAAATTCATTCGAATTGGGGAACTCGTAAAATACGTACAATTTAGCAAAAATGTACGAATGAGGTCATACGAATTCGTACGAATTAGCCTCCTCGTAAAATATGTACAAATTGCCATGTTATCAGGTTGGGGCATCAGACATGGCACAGTCCAAGTTCTCTTTCTTAAAATGTTAGGATTTCACATTTGACATGCAGTGTAAATCTACATCCAGATTCCATTATCTGCCAGAGCCCCCGTCTCTCCACAGATCTCCAATCTGTCAGACGATTGGTCTGTCAGATCTGAGTCACACCGATATCTGCAAAACTATCTCCATGGTTACGATCACAAATCAAATCCATTCTGATTGTTGAATGACACTCAATAGCAGATTATGGCACTTTATAGGTCAACGAGTCCTCTAGGAATATTAGAGATTCTTTTGTATGTGCTGAATTAATATTACCGTGATTGTATTACAGGATGAGCTTTAAAAACAGAGATATTTGACATTGAGACCAAGTTCAGGCTCTATTCCTGCTTTAATGTAATGAGCGAGCATTGTACCTGTCTTTTTATACTTTGTTTACGGCAATTAGTCTTTATTTGTAGTGACATGACTGATATGAGATGAGAGGCAGCAGAATTGATGTTTGGAGTAAAACACCATGCAGTGTGATTTATTAGAGGACTTCTCATTTTATGGATGCCACCATACTAAAGTTCATTACACAAGCTACAAACAACATAAACCCCATTACTCTGCTTGCACGATTGAGAATGTAGTGAAGAATGTCCATCTTTTTTATACCAAAGTTGTTTTTAACTTTCATTATCTTTTTAATCACTGAAATTCAGTAACTAGAAAAGCGCAAACCTCCCATTCTTACTTGTTTTGTTTTTCTTATCCGATCTGTCTGGAAGAATGTGTTTTTGTGGTGATCTGTGAGATTGTCTAAATGTGTCATGCTATTTATGATGTTCGATGCATTGTGTATATTGTCCGGTTTATGGCTTGTTTAAAAAAGAAAGAAAAGCACATTAAGTTCAAACTGCTGTGTGAATGCTTTGGTCAGCGGAGTTGTTTGAGTTTTACATGTCTAGATTGCTAAATAAAAGATGGTGATCTGAAAATAACTTATGTTTGTGGCAAGGTATTAATTATGGCCTGGGATCTTTCAACCTGTTTCCATGGCAACCCCTCGCTGTGCTCACAAAATAGGTGTTCAAAAAAAGAATTGGGTTTGCCTGAAATGCAGAGCGCAGAAAATACCCCGGCACACTTCGTTTGCTAAATATATCTGCCTTATGATTCAACAATGGCATATCTGTCAACAGATTTTAGCATCACAAGCCTGTAAATCTGTGACTAGATATATTGAGCTTTATAATTGGCTTGTTTTAAAATGTATTACTGCACAAATTAATATTAATTTTCTAATAAATGTAATTGGTAACCTAATACAAATGTCACAACATGATGTTAATGCAGTAGCACTACTGCCTCTAATGCAAATTCTAATATATATATGTATATATAAAATGTATATATTGTCAGTTAAAGCATACTTCCTGAATAAAAGTATTAATTTCTTTAAACCGTACTGACCCTAAACTTTTGAATGGTAGTGTATAAATATGAATAATTAATTAATATAACTTATAAACCAAATATTCCCTTGTTCTGCTGAAATAAATACATACATAAAAAAAAAAACATCCAATCCAAATATTGTGCAGCTGTGACGAAAAACTCCATCTAAAAACCCACCTCTGCAACACACTTTCTGCATTAGCACTTTTACAGACAAAAGGAACCTCACTGTTTCTCGTCCCCGGGGCACTCTCACCCTGCAGCAGGGTATTGATCTGGCAGAAAATGCATCTGTCTGCTTCTGATTCCACCAACATCACTGCAGCATATGAGGGACGGAAGAGAACCGTCAACACATGCTCATGACCCCATGACAGCAAGGACATCACGGCCCCTCGGGGAAGAGTGACAGATGGAGAAATACACACAAACACAACCACTGTGTGTCTAAAAGACTGATACTGCACTGGAAATCAAGAAATGAAGAAAAGTTAAGCAATGTAAGATGCTTGAATGCTGCTGTCATGCAATCAAGAGAGGCAAACCAAATCCTAAGACATTCTGAAATTCAAGTTCAAAAGTTTTGGTTGGTAAGCTTTTTTAAATGTTTTTGAAAGAAGTCTCTTATCCTTACCAAGACTGCACTGATTTGATCAAAAATACAGTAAGAACTGTAATACTGTGAAATATTACTACAATTTCAAAATAAATGTATTTATTTGAATATATTTTAAAATGTAATTTATTCCTGTGATGCAAATAATAATTCCTGTAATAATGCACACAGGCACATACTGTGCATTATAAAAAAATATTCATTGAATTTACTCATTTTTTTAAGGTAAGTGGTTGCAATAAATTTATTTTAGCAACATTTAAATAAACAAATTTAGCTGACCAACTTTCAACAGTTTTTTTAATGTAGCTAAAATAAATTGTTTGCAACCACTTAGCTTAAAAAAATTAGTATAATTTTTTTCAGCGTACTGTACACAGAAAAATAAGGGTTTAAAATTGTATCTTTTTAGGTACAACAGCTTATTCTAAGGTACTAATATGTATACCTATTAGGGGTAAGGTACAAATATGTAGGTATTGTACCTATTAGGTACAAACATGTCCTTTTAAGGGTACTGCTCCAGGGACAAGCTGTTGTACCCAAAAAGGTACAATTTTAAACCCTTATTTTTCTGTGTGTATCATATTATACCTCAGACAAATGAATCTTGTTTGTTATTACAGTGACCACCAGATGGCAGCATGTGACTAATGTGAATGGTAATTCTGTCTCAAACACAGTCTCCATGTCAGTTTCTGGAGTAAATAGTGTAGTTAGTTCACTGCATTCAATGAAAGGTGACAGTACAACAACAGCACTGAGGCTCTAAATCCACTGACCAACTGGCTAAGAAGAGTCTGAAAAATAAGATTAGACAGGTGCTTAACACCTTAATGATGTGCAGTACAGTAATTGTACTGTATTATCACTGTAGGTAAATTATCCCTCTTGCCTATTGTCTGTTTTCACACATCAGTTGCACAAGTTGGATAGTTATGAACTTCATGGAGATAACAATCATGCCTTAAAACTTGGAGCTGTTCATCACGTGTGTTGACTGACCCAGTTTAACCCTTCATTGTTATGTGTGCTCACACCCACCCCCCACTCAGAAAACTCAAACATAATCCATGTGATCTGAATGTGCACACGTGAGAGCCATTGTGAACATGTTATGTAACTCTGTTCCCATTTGATTCAGATCACACTTACACATGCATGTTTGCAACAATGTCCTCTCTTATAAAGATCATTGTAGTCTAACCATGTTTCTATTGAAATGGTTTCTTATTGGCCTGCTAAGGTCTAAGGTGGTCTCTATAAGGGTCTTTTGAGGTCTAATGGTGAGTGAAATGGTCTAATACTGACAGTAAAACCTTTAACAGGAGATTTTCAACAGGATCATTTGTGTAAATTATAAATATATAACTTCTGTAACTACACATTGGCACACGAAACGAGCGGTTTGTGTGAGAAAACGAACAGTAAAACCTCTTGTAAAACCATGTCCAAATGTTTAAAGAGCTCCCTCATTGTTTATAAATGCTACAGACTGCAGTGAATATGCAAAATGACAGGCGTTGAAGAAAGTTGTTTCTACTCACATCAAATCACTAGCTGTTAGTGGATTTGGGTTTTGTTAAGGGTTTCTCTAAAAATGCTTGTTTTGAAAGGTTCCTTATACTCAAAATATTATATTACTTACATAAAATTTGCCTCTGGAGGCTAAAAATGCCTGTGGAATGCAGCAAATGCAGGTTATGACAACCTAAACAGCAGCTTTAGCCTGACAGTCACAGACAGCTGCTAAAGCCATTCTCGTTTATCATACTTTCTGTGAGAAATCCCTCCAAACACAAGTTCATTATACAACCACAGAATGAGTCTGTCCCAGAATCCTAAAACATAGCAGTTTTGTTCCATATCTTATGATTTCAAAACACAACTATTGAAAGGACATTAAAGCGAGTGTTGCAGTTCGATGAAACATTTATCTGCACATCTGTTTTATGTTATCTCAATCAGCCGTTGACTATCTGGCCAGCAGCCACACAACAGCTGGATATTACCCACAGGTCTCTGAGTGCATTCACACATTCAACACATGGCCTGCAACACTCCATGATAGAACTACTGCTGGAACGCCTTGGGGTGTTTATCATGTATATGGAATAAATGTTCATTAAAAATTTAGCATGTGTACATTATGTTTAAAAGTCAGTAATTTTTTTTTTTTTAAGAAATTAATACTTTTCGTCAGCAAGGACACATTAATTTGATCAAAAGTGACAGCAAAAACATTTTTTATGTTACAAAATATTTATATTTTAATGAAATGCTGTTATTTCAAACTTTATATTCATCGAAGAATCCTAAAAAATGTAAGTATTTGTATTAGCATACATATTAATCAGTAAAACTGTTTTCAAAATTAATAATAAATGTGTCTTGAGCAGCAAATAAGCATATTAGAATGAATTTTGAAGGATCATGTGACACTAAAGTCTGGAGTAATAATGCTGAAAATTTAGCTTTGATATCAAAGGAATAAACTTACATTTCAAAATCTATTTAAATTGTAATAATATTTCACAATATTACTGTTTTTGATCAAATCATTTGCCTTGGTGAGCAGAAACGTATATATATATTGTATTATTCTATTTAGATTCTATATATATATTATTATTTCCCTGGTTTGTCCATTAGAGAGCAGCCTCATCTAACACACAAGCAAGCACGCACATCTTGAAAGCACAAGGACTTTTTCCAGTGTGTATGTGTGCGGTGAACATTGAGCAGAGAGAGGACAAGCTGAACTCTGAATGCAGAGTGGAATGTGGCACACCCTGACGTTTAATTCAGCTCTGCATAGAAAATATGATTAAAATAAACATCAACACCCTACACAGTGCACACAACACAGCAAACAAGCACAGGCCATGTGATCCAAGACAAACAGGCTCTACAGAAGGAGGTCTGTCTCGCACTGTTGCTTATTAGTCATCATCAGCTCAAGAGCAGCAAACAAATCACAAGAATTTAAAAACATATTCAGAACAACGGTAACGCATGTTTTAAAACAAGTTAACTTAGCCAGCAAATTATATCTATACTTAGAAAATTCAAAGTGATACAAAAAAAAAAATAGCATTTCAGAAAATGACAAGGGTTAGGGCTAATGTCCAGCTATCGCATGTATACATTGAAAAATGAGGGAAAAGCAGCACAATGGAATGATCTGGTGAACAGCCCCTTGTTTTTTCTTAGCATGAAGAACATTTTTAATAATCTAAAGAACCCTTTTCCACTGTAATAAACCTTTTTGCCAATAAAGAACCTTTATTTTTAAGAGTGCACTTTAATTTTTCTAAAGAGCTAATTTAACTTTACTTTTACTTAAGTATGACAATTGGATATTTTATACAAAGCTGATATTGGCAAAACTATGTATAGACAGGGTCAAAACACAGTCAGTCATTTCGACAGGAGAACAGGAGAAAATGTGTTGTGAAATGTCACAGCAGTAGTAAACTGAGTGTATTTACCACTAACTCATGACTCACTGTGAAATGACCCATGATTCAAAGCCCAGACCTACAGCCACCTCCCTATTCATGCCTGTGGACACTGCGACATTCATCCCGATACTCCAAGTCACCATAAGCTTTAGAAAGCTGCCATAAAAGATTATTACTACTGTTGCTAACATTAATAAAGTCACAAATAACACCTAACAGTATACGCCTATCCCCACTAAAGTGAAGTGGACTACTGAAAACATAGTGTTGACGACATTTTAACAACTTTATGCTAGAAAGTTACACTAGGTGTTTCAGTCTGCAGATGCAGTCACATTTAACGAATTTGCTGCGCTGACCAACAGAAAGCTACTTGCAATGGACTTTTATTAAAGTCTCTTTAAGGATATGTAAAATATATCTATATATTATACACTCTTTCTATATGCAGAATAGTCATCTTATTAAATATAACCACGTGTTACACATGTTGAAGATGCATATTTCAATATGCTCTTAATCCCATTACAACAAATCCCTTCAACAATTTGTTGGATAATTACATATTGTTCACTGTACTGTATGCTGTATAAAGAGTGACAGTAATAGCTATGCTATGCTGATTGTGATTCTGAAACAGGAACAGCAGGTTTTTCTGCTCTCGTGTACTTTGGCCAGGAGGAACACGTATACGTGTGCCTCTGCACACACCTCCCATCATAAACCATTCTGCTCTAGTAAAATAAAAGCATGCGTTTATTGCATCTCTCCTTGTGCTTTTTACGATGCAGCAAGCTTTTAAATGTATACATCCTTTATACGGCAGATCCTTTGGACGTTGTGTTTGCGGTTATGCTTTTTGTCACCTCAAAATGCAACTCAGCCAGACTTCTGATTATGAGATCATATCATTAAATGGTCTGAGGTCACATTGACTTTGTATTTGCTCACATTTAAGTATCTTATCTTGTTTGCTCAAATGCATGCACACTGAATGACAATGAACACAGGTAGAGTGAAAGTACACTTATGATATGCTATCTGTACCAGTTGTAATTTTTGACCGAATAGCCAGTAAAACACAGAAGCAGTCTAGTCACATGATGCAGTCTGCAAAGAGTTACTTGGTTATCAGCATATGTTGATGGGTTTGATGAATGTGCCTTTGTTTAAAAACATATTATTTTAAGTCCATGTGGCTCATAGACTCATGAGCATGACTACTGACTTCAGACTAAAACTGAAGAGCTAAACTGGGAACTAAAACCGTTCCAGACAGGAAGAGACCTTTATGATTCTGTAGTCTGAACTATATTGAAACAACCACACATATGATAGGTGGGGGGATGTTTTGTGAATTTTTTTTTTTTTACTTAAACTTAGTTATACTGTTAGAGTTTGTATTAATATTTTGAATGAGCTTTTATTTAAATTTGTATATTTTAATTTTGATTTTAGTTTCATTTTAGTAATTATTAGCTTTTTTAAATTATTATTTGGGTTTATTTTTATTTCAGTTTTACTTTTTATTTATTTCCAGTCAGCAATTTTAGTGCTTCAGTTTACACTTATCTTTGGGTAGTTGCACATTTCTAATTTTCAATTACATTTTTTCATCAAATATTTATTTCATTTGACCTTTATTTCAATTAACAAGATATTTTTTTAATTTTAGTTAACAACACCTTTACCTTGCATCAAACAGTTATTGTATCAACCCAGAATTTCAGTAATTGCATAAAACCAAATATCTGATTGCAATATCATCAGATCTTGCCATTTCTGCAGGGAATATGATCAGACAATCAGTGAGCAAACTGTGAGTCTGTGGGAGTGCAGAGACAAACTGACTGACCTTTCATTGACATGATGAACATTCATCCTCCCTCTGAGAGCAGTACATCAAATACTACTGGAACTCACATGGATTTCTCAATGATCTCTGAATCAGAAGATGGAGAAATATAAATGAATTGTGAATTGCTGGATCTAAAATGTTACAAAGAGCACTTGAGGAGCACCTGAAGCACAGATCTGGAGAGAATGGTTTAATGGTTTGGAGTGAATGTGACATTCTCAGGGCAGATAACAAATCTGAATTGTTTGACTTCTTATCTCTTTGTCTATGGTTGTGGCCTTGTCTTTATGTTTATAATCAAAAATTCACATAAAACAATTTGAAATTTAAAAATGGCATTGAACTTTGAACAAACAATAAAATGGAATCAAAGACTTCAGACAGACAGAAAACCTCCAGCCTTGTAAACTGGTAGGGAATATATATAAAATATAGGCTAGGTTGGGCACTATAGTACATATTAAGGTAAAACACCAATATAAATTAAGAGAATAAGGAAACAAAGAAAAATAAATTATTTTGTGAGAAGAATCTTTTGTCTCAATCCCAAAGAACAAAAACAAGCTAGACTTTAGACCTGCGATTAAACTGAAAATCATATTTTCTTCATGGAAACCTGTGAATCAGACACAACATGCACATTTTTCTTAAGAATCAAATATCTGAACTGACTCGAGGCCTTTTAAACCAGAGAAACCAAGAGCAAGCTGAACAATAAGCTCCTCACGGATTTAAGATCAGGATTTCTAACCTGGAGACACGGCCTGGCTTATGCACTTATGAGTTTATTATTAAACTAGCAGAAAAAAGGTTTATGCTCAGTTCATTTCATTATTTTCTAGATACAAGCTGCAGGCATGTTATTGCACTCCAATAAACTCATACATTGCATCTGTAGGTAACTTTAACCTGATGCTTTGAGACATTTACTCACCAGCACATTTTCTATTAATAACCAGTCACGGAAAAACATCACCCTGCTTCCCTTTTACAGAACAATGCACTGTGAGTTTATGATATCCAGTATCACCAAAGACACAAGAATCAAACACACACACCTTTGTTTTCTTGTCGAGTTGGAGACTTTCCATCGACTGCTATTGTTTTATTCCGAGCTAATGACCTTTTGTATAACTAACTTTAATGTTATTTAAATTTCTAAGTTCAAAAACTTCAAACAAAAATCCCTCTCTCTGATACTGCTAGAAGTCTGCTTGGTGTCATGATGTAATTATTTGGCATGGAAGTCCTAGCTGCTAAACTGAGCTTGTGTAAGTGTTTTAACAGGCCAAAGTATCACCAGCACAAGCTGTCTTTGTGCTCAGCTTACAGTACTTTAGCTCATCAATGCTGCTTTTTCCTGGATTAAAAGGGCTAAACTCTAGGATCTGAGAGCAAGCGGTGGACAGAGAGAGAGAGAGAGAGAGAGAGAGAGAGAGAGAGAGAGAGAGAGAAAATGCTAAAGCTGGTTGGTTTGATAAAGAATGCCAAAAACTAAGAATAGAATTACGATCATTATCAAATAAAAAACACAGAGACCCTGCAAACCAACAAACACGAGCCACATATCAACAAACCCTTAAAATTTACAAGTCACTGCTAATACAGAAAAAAGCTGATCACATGAAAATAAAGCTCACCAAGATTGAGGAGGCAGTCGATCAAAATTCTTTTTGGGAATTATGGAATAATTTAGATAAATCCAAAGAAGCTAAACACATTCCCATCCACGACCCAAACATCTGGACTGAACATTTCGGAAAACTCTACTCACAAAATGAATCAACCCTTACCCAAAAGCATCTGACCTCCAAATTACATGACCTAGAATTCACCACAAAAGATGAGCTAAACCATTTAGACAAACTCATAGCATTAAATGAACTAATAGGCAAAATGAAATCCCTAAAAAATAAAAAATCCTGTGGCTTGGATGGAATATCTAATGAGATGCTGAAACATAGCAGCTCCAAATTGAAAGATGCTATTCTGAAATTATTCAATCTCGTATTAAAATCAGGACACTTTCCTGAAATCTGGAAAGAAAATCTAATAATCCAATTTTTAAACAAGGTGAGAAGTACGACCCAAACAATTATAGAGGCATTACAGTCAGCAGTAATCTCGGAAAACTATTCTGCTCTATTATTAATGACAAATTAGTTCAGTTCATTCAAGAACACAAAGTTCTAAACAACTGTCAAATTGGATTTATGCCAAAACAGAAAACATCAGATCACATTTACACACTCCATACACTCATACAAAAATACGTTCAACAGACAAAACAAGGAAAAATATTTGGCTGTTTCATTGATTTCCAAAAAGCCTTCGATTCGGTATGGCACAATGGACTTTTCCTAAAACTTATCCAAGGTGGAATAGGAGGAAGGACATATGACATCATAAAGGACATATACAACGGGAACAAATGCTATGTCAAGATCAACGACAGACGGACTGATTATTTCAGTCAAACCAAAGGAGTCCATCAAGGCTGCAGCCTCAGCCCGACTCTATTTAATATCTATATAAACGAACTGGCATCAGCACTTGATAAGTCCTCTTGTCCTGGTCTGACCCTCGAGGGCAGAGAAATCAAATGCCTCCTGTATGCAGACGATCTTCTGCTGCTGTCGCCTCATGAAGAGGGGCTGCACCAAAGCCTCTCCGTTTTGGAAAAGTACAGTAGTGATTGGGCCTTACCGATAAACAGAAGTCAAAAATCATGATCTTTCAGAAAAAGCCTCGTCTTGCTGCCAAAAAATATGAGTTTACAATTGGGGGAACAATTCTTAATCATGTCACCTGTTATAATTATTTGGGTCTGACAATCTCAGCCTCTGGTCAGTTCAATACTGCAATAAAAGATCTGACAGATAAGGCACGCAGGGCTTTTTACAGTATAAGAAGACCCCTGTTCAAATTCAATCCACCCATTAAACTGTGGCTAAAAATCTTCGATAGCATCATCAAACCCATTCTTGTCTATGGCTCTGAAATCTGGGGCCCCAAATTTAAACTAAACTATGAAACATGGGACAAAAACCCTGTTGAAATATTCCACCTTGAGTTCTGCAAAAACATCTTGGGAATTCACAGAAACGCCCCAAATCTCGGCTGCAGGGCAGAACTGGGCAGATTCCCTCTGCTCTCTGAAATCCAGAAGAGAGCAGCGAAGTTCTGGTTCCATCTTTCAGACACGCCGACAGATAGATACCATCACAGTGCTTTCACTTATCGGCAAAAACACCCAGAGAGTGACCCCTTACACTATTTAGTGGAAAAACATCAACTCAATTCCACAATTCAGTGTAAACATTCAAAAGTTAAAGAAACTGAAAAAATAACCCAGGAAGAATACATTCATGATTGGCAGCAAAAAGTAACTCAAGTAAAGAAATTAACTTACTTCCACAGTATAAAATCGGATTATAAATTAGCGCCATACCTGAGCAGTATTAAAAACTATGGTCAGAGAAAGCTGCTGACGAAATATCGTCTGAGTGAGCACAGTCTGAGTGTAGAGACGGGCCGACACAAACAGAGCTGGAGAGCCAGAGAGCTCCGACTGTGTTCTCACTGCACAGAGGGACTCATAGAGGACGAGCTGCACTTCCTTACAGAGTGCAGCAAATATAAACACATCAGAGATGCCCATTTCAAACAAATAGCGCTAGTGTCACCTGAATTCCAGCAAACAAGCAACACAGAGAAACTCTCGTATATATTGGGAGAGAAGGAAAAGTGCATCCACCTGGCAGCGCAGTATGTGTACTCCTGCCATCAAATGAGGGAAAAAGGCTGAACCCTCTTTTTACAATAACCATTTACAATAACTCTCTGTATTCTTTTCATTTGTTATTTTTCTCTTTTCATTGTGGTAAATTGGACATGTATATGTGTTTATTTTCCCTTTTTTTTTTTTTTTTATCAATCTATATGTTTGTATAATATACTTATTGCTTTGGCAACATTGTGATATGTTACACAGTCATGCCAATAAAGCTCATTTGAATTGAATTGAATTGAGAGAGAGAGAGAGAGAGAGAGAGAGAGAGGTGCTTATACGAATGAGAATGTGCTAAAAGTGTATTTATAGCTCACAAGCACCTTTGTGCATCAAGAACAGATGCCAGTCACTGTGCTTTAAAGTAAAGGTGTTAACAGTAAGAAGGTAACGGAGCGATACTCATTTGCTACAGAGCTTTTTTTTTGATAATGTACACTGCCATTCAAAGTTTGGAATCATTTTTTTAAGGAATTTATACTTTTTAATTAATAACATTTTTAATTCAAATAAGTGCTATTCTTTTGAATGTTCTGTTCATCAAATAATGTTTTGAAGATTGATAAATGTTTCTTCAGCAGCAAATCAGCATACTAGAATGATTTATGAAGATCATGTGACACTGAAGACTTGAGTAATGATGCTGAAAATTAAGCTTTGCATCACAATAAATAACATTTTACTTCTATAAATTAAAACAATATATATTAGTAAAAATAAAATATAAAAAAATATTAAAATAGAAAAGTTATTTTAAATTGTAACAATATTTCAAAATACTATTTTACTTCATTCAAACACATCAAAACATCTTTACAAGTCCAAACTAACTGTTTATATCCCCACAAAAAAATCCAAAGAAATGTATAGAAATTGATCCATTGATTGTGTTATAAATTCTGTACATTCCTTGATTATTTGACTTTTTCTCACTTTAACAGATATGGCACATTTTGTTCCCTCCACTTAGAGCACATTATTACCTGGAGTCTGTTTCAAGAAGTGACGGTCGAGGTCTTGCTGACAAGCTGCTTAAGGGTTTTGTAGGGACTTATAAGAGCTGCTATTCCAGAGCCTGTGCTGTGGTTCAGACGTGAGGGGGACTCGCTCCACGCTCTGTTCCCATTCCTCACTCTATACTGTGCTAATAGAAAGCAGATGGATTAAATGTAACGCACCAGTCCCACTGCTACAACATCAACTCTCCATCCCTCACATATGTAATATATAAACAGATACGGGAAGAGGGGCTTTTTCTTTGCATTTGAGTTCCGGCATAACCCATAATCCCTCACACAGTAAGAGCACATCTAAGAATCACACGTCTGAGCATGACATGATAACACAAAGGCCTGAGAGTACAGGTGCATCTCAATAAATTAGAATATCGTGGAAAAGTTCATTTATTTCAGTAATTCTACTCAAATTGTGAAACTTGTGTATTAAATAAATTCAATGCACACAGACTGAAGTAGTTTAAGTCTTTGGTTCTTTTAATTGTGATGATTTAGGCTCACATTTAACAAAAACCCACCAATTCACTATCTCAACAAATTAGAATATGGTGACATGCCAATCAGCTAATCAACTCAAAACACCTGCAAAGGTTTCCTGAGCCTTCAAAATGGTCTCTCAGTTTGGTTCACTAGGCTACACAATCATGGGGAAGACTGCTGATCTGACAGTTGTCCAGAAGACAATCATTGACACCCTTCACAAGGAGGGTAAGCCACAAACATTCATTGCCAAAGAAGCTGGCTGTTCACAGAGTGCTGTATCCAAGCATGTTAACAGAAAGTTGAGTGGAAGGAAAAAGTGTGGAAGAAAAAGATGCACAACCAACCGAGAGAACCGCAGCCTTATGAGGATTGTCAAGCAAAATCGATTCAAGAATTTGGGTGAACTTCACAAGGAATGGACTGAGGCTGGGGTCAAGGCATCAAGAGCCACCACACACAGACGTGTCAAGGAATTTGGCTACAGTTGTCGTATTCCTCTTGTTAAGCCACTCCTGAACCACAGACAACGTCAGAGGCGTCTTACCTGGGCTAAGGAGAAGAAGAACTGGACTGTTGCCCAGTGGTCCAAAGTCCTCTTTTCAGATGAGAGCAAGGTCCTAGAGTCTGGAGGAAGGGTGGAGAAGCTCATAGCCCAAGTTGCATGAAGTCCAGTGTTCTAATTTGTTGAGATAGTGAATTGGTGGGTTTTTGTTAAATGAGAGCCTAAATCATCACAATTAAAAGAACCAAAGACTTAAACTACTTCAGTCTGTGTGCATTGAATTTATTTAATACACAAGTTTCACAATTTGAGTTGAATTACTGAAATAAATGAACTTTTTCATGACATTCTAATTTATTGAGATGCACCTGTATGTGATTATACCAATGTTCAGAATTGCATACTCCTCTTACTATTTCTGCAGTATATAATGTGCACTTGCAATTTTTTTCTGTAAGCATACAACACTGATTTACAGTGTTTAATATACAGAGCACACTACACACTGCCAGTGTGATGAATGAACTGGAAGTGAAATCAGTCATGATTAACATCTCTTTATTGACTAGTTTTTTAATTTGACTAGTATACCAGAAAGAAAAAAAAATTGGTGTAGAAACAATTTTCTACCTGAAATTATTAGCCAATTTCACACATTACAAAGAAGTGGCAAATAATACTTTGAAGTGAACATGAAAATTTGAAGTGGAATTTTTTTTTTCTTTTACAGTAAAGTCCAATAATCTGTTTGCAACTTTGACATTATTCTTCTTTGTTCAATTTCTTTTTTACTAGGGATGCACAATATATTCACACCATATACTCATCATTTTAAATGTTTTTTAGTTTTTTTTTTGGTACACTGTAAAAAAGTATTTTTCTAAGTTGTGAATAAAGATTATTGGAGAATATTTTACAAGAACATACTAATCTTTCTGTTAGTTGATGTTTCTTTGTATCAAATTTACTAGCAATTTCTAAGTGAAAATGCTTTCAAAGTAAATCCTACACTTTTTTTAGTGTATGTGTCCATACTCGATTGTTTCTTTTTTTTTCACTAATTCTGTTTGTACATTTAAACTGCTTTTGCAGGCATCTAACTCACATTTAATCTTTAAAAATCTTTAGTAAATTAATAGCCATTTTCATACTGTACATAATGTTGTGATGCCTATATTCACTTGTAGAATTTAAACTATTGAAGTTTTTTTCACTTTTTAAAATAACCATCACATGAAAATAATTATAGGCTTGTGCGGCATTAACCAGAAATGTAATATTGCTAAATCCCTAATTTTTACACAAAATATAATTTATGACTTTCAAGATGGTAACTGACCACTGAACTACATGTGCAATGAGATGGTGTATCATTTTTTTTTTTAAAAAGCAAGCAATATGAAGTATTTCATGTACTATACGCTAGTATACCATTCCAAACACAGCTTATAACTATATCTCTGACTGTATGATTCATACCCTCCGTGTTTCCCAAAATAGAGCACACACGGTTTATAACACTCTAAGCAAGAGAGAGTGCGAGTATGATAAATAAATCCACCTCTATACAGCATCGTGAAGGTATCAGATTGCAGAAGGAAGGCCTTTTATGGACTCATGAATAGAAGAGCTCTCAGCAGATATTTTCAGATATAACATTTACCAGATGTTGGCACATCTAGTTCTTCAGTATCTTTCATTCCACATGCAAGAAAGTAACATACACAACAGATACAAAACTGGCCATAACAGCCTTGAATTGAGAGCACCAGTGGTGAGAAACTGCTGATATCACATAAATGAAAGCAAATGAAAACCTCACAAACAAAGCTTTACATGATGTCAACAGACACATTTATGACACGGATCATGAAGAGCATACATTTCCAAGTCACTGTGCTCTCTGAGAGGTCAGATGTCTGTGCACTAGTTGCATTCAGCAGCTGACAATCATAAAAAGTTGCAACATCAACAGCACAAGAAAAAGAAACTACAATGTTTTTTATTGCATTCCAATAATTTATTGTAGCAAAGCAATCTACTTAAAAAAAAATTAAACCATACAAATAAAAAAATGAACATCAGTCTGTACTAAGCCAGAGTTTTTAAATGGCATGAACTGTTATATTGATGTAAAAGCCCATCTAGCTGTTAACTAATCTTAAAAAAAGACCACAAAAAGGGTGTGTACAGATGACATAACATAAAATGAGTTTGCATTACTCAAACTCTATAACAGTCTCCATCAGCTTCAGTTATGCTTCTAGTTGCGTGGTTTGGTAGCAAAGGTGAGGTATCCGGTGTGTCCTGCCATTTCTCTGGGAGGTGTGGCAGTCCTGCAGATCACAGAGGTGTTCCCAGTGTTTGGGACTTCCTCTTGACAAACATCTGAAGCCATCTGGCTGCTGTCAGCAGAGCCTTCCTCTGGTCCGAAGTCTGGTAAGGGCAGGCTGACAGAACGAACATCATGCACCCGGAGCAGAACCTCCAGTGTGCAGATCTCCTCAAAGCCATGGTCCAGTAATGCCTCACAAGTCCTCTGGACCTGCTCTATACACGGCGAGAAGGAACAGAGACGACCTCCTGAAGACAAAGCCAAGAAGAGAAGTAGTCAGCTAATTAATGACCTTTTTAGGGGACTTTCACACTAGACGTCAGAGTTTGGTTTGTTTGAATAATGTGAATGCTGATACGCGCTCACAAACTGTAGGCCTACTTGAGTCCACCTAAAAAGAGTGATCTGGGGTATGATTCATGCAAACTCCAGTGCGGTTTGTTTCTGACGTGATCCCAATTGTACCTAATCATGGAGGTGAACTGCTATTCATGACACAAAAATTGGACAAACTGTATTAATACATTTTCTCATTCACTTTCCTGACAAGCATGACTGATGTGCTCCAAGCAGAGAGAATTTATATCTTATTTCTTCAGCAGAAAATGACTCCTGCATTCTTTGGAACCTTTGCATTATATTCATGAGAAATAGACACTTGAGCCGATCTGTGTTGGCACTTTGGAAACAAAACCACATTTTCAAAATCCAAAGTACAAAAGTGCTGACAAGCAATCAACAGTATCCATCCATTTTGCCGTCTTCTCCTCCATAGCCATTTGCTAACAACGGCTGTAACTGAACGAAGTTGGAAAACACATTATTAGTTCAAAAGCATACTTCATTTTTTGACAAACACTAACTTATCTACAGCTAAACACAAAGCCTTTCAAAGTATAATCAATTTAACAGTAGGGATGCATGATATGAAAATTTTTAAACTATACCGATAACCGATAATTAAGTCCTTCTCATGGCCGATACCGATAAAGATACCGATAACCAATAAATTCATATTTTTGTATTATAATTTTCATATAAGCTGCAGTTTGTGAACCCAGGAGAATAGAAAATCTAGGATGCACTGATGAAACTGATATTTTAGTAGCTCTAGCCTAACTATAATAGCAAACATCAGTCCAGACTCTTCAAATGTTTTTATTTTTTTGTGCAAGGCACCACAATACTTAGTAACAGAAAGGGTTTAACAAAACTATGACAGAACTATGGTTTACCTGCAATTAACAACTCATTAACAACAAATTTATATTCAAGTATTTCATGCATAAAGAAATGCATCTATTCATCTATTGTTTGCTGCTGACGTCGGCTGCTTCATATTCTTTTAATACAGCTTCGCCGCGATGTCGACTTTTCAAGTGAGATAAAAGATTTGTTGTGTTAAAACTTGACGCCTTTTTTTCCTCCTCTCGGAATCCTTGCTGAACATGCTTTGCAAATAGCAATGGCATTGTCCTCCGCTGCCACTGCAACTTCCAGACCAGCGAAGGCATGTTCACAGATAAAGTAATAAGCATGACACTAGGGATGTAACGATTACCGGTTTGACGATAAATTCCGCACGGTTAGTATTACCGTTTCATATTTTAATTATCATTAAAACAGTATTAGATTACCGCGATTTGAACAACTCACGATAAATAAATACTGTCCAGCATAAAGCAGAGTTTTAAGTAACAGTCTCACGTGTGCACAGCACGCAGAGTGGTTTTGTTTTGAGTGAAAATAGGGCGGAAAAGCTGGGAGGTTTTAAAAGAGTGCTGAGGGAATTATACAAATAAATATATATATGAATTAATTAATTATATGAATGTACCTCTGAAGGTTCTGACTGTCTTCAGAAAGGATTCGATGGCATTTTGTTTTCATCTTCGCTCCATGTAATACCTGAAGGAAGTGTTTTTAAATCGCAATACTGCTTTGTCCACGGAGTTTACGGGAAACAGCTGTATTTCAGCTTTTCTATAAGCGCCACCTGCTGTCAGAGAGTGGATTTACAGAGAGTTATATTTACATTCAGCCTGTGTGCAGTTTCTGTCTGGCCAAAAACTGACCGAATTTGTATGCCCTGCTGTAAATTTTGACCGGTTGATGAAAAACAAGCTTATGTGGATTCTACACATTTAAACAATTCAGATAGGTTATCTAGAATTATTTATGGAGCAGATCAAATACATATTGTCATTTATTAATCAATTATCCTTTTGACTTAACCCTTTTCTTTAAAGGCTGAAATGTGAGGTTTTTAATTAAACTTTTTCAAAGCTTTATTTGAACATTTACATTAGATATTTGAACATGCTATTAAACTGTTGTTAGTCAAGTTGTCATTTAAAATCTGAATATCATTGGTAACATTAATTTTTTAGTGATTATGCAAACAAAAATCATTTTATTTGTTGTTTGTTGATTTTTAAATATAAAACTTGAAGTGATTTATGTGTCAGTACTTTTTGAACATCTTCCAGCACATTTTAACAATACCGTGATAATACCGATAACCGTGATAATTTTGGTCACTATAATCGTGATAAGAAATTATCATACCGTTACATCCCTACATGACACTGTTTTAAAGCTGCAGTCACTTGCACTCGGAAAGCGGATGAATCTCAGATAAATCAGACTGACTGATTGATTTACCAGCAAGCGTATTTTATCGGATCTAGTTGTCAGATTTCATCTATTTATCGGAGCAATAAAAATGACGTCATTTTCACCCATAACGCCCGATAATTTATCTGTCCGATAAATATCCTGCATGTACGAACAAGAGCAGACGATACATACACACTAGAAAGTTGACCATTCGCAGGAAGCTTGATTGACAGGCATTCTGACCAATCGTAACGCAGAAACTGCCATTTTGTCTGACAAACAAACCAGACAGCAGAGTAGATTAACGTCGGTGGACTTAAACTTGAAAAATGTTGTGTACTGACGTCTTTCGGTGGTTTAAATATATGTTCTGATGTTCATTCATGTTTATTTTGTGCTTTAAGTAAATATGAAAAGATGATCGGTTCACATGCCACTTGAACTGTGGCGCTACAGCAATCTGTCACGACACATTTAAGAGCCACACAACAGTATTTTTTGTTTAAGTTTCTTAAAAAAGACAATTTTAAAGCTGAGACTTTGTTTCATACCAGAAGTAACCAGCTCTGTCTTGTCTGTTGGCGTTTTCAGTTTACTCTTTGCTCCACAATGTATTTTTCACTGCGTGAGAACATGATGTGTAGTGTGAGAGCGGCATTGCTTGTCGGACATAGCAACAGTAACTAAGTGGGGTGGGTTTTTAAGAAGGGCCAAGTAGTGCAAAGAAATTCAATGAGCATGTGTGAGCTGAGCGTGCAGAGTACAAAATATGCTCGGTTAGTAAAATGGAGTAGGAGTGTAACATGCTGATGATGAAATTTACATTACTATACACAAGTATACTTGGGTTTTTATGTCATGCTATGTGCAGATTGTATATGCCCTTTGAAATTTACAACTATTTAGTTTGTTCACAAGGTGGCAACACTGACCTGGGCCATCGCTTTACAGTCAGAACAGAAACTGAGGAGAACGAATACTTATATTAGAGCATTACACTTCAGCATATAGTTTCATGGACTGAGTGGAATAAAACTATAATTTAGAAAATTCCCAGAAACTGCTCTTTTGAATGATGTTTGGATCTCTGTGCGACTATGTCCAACTTTAACCACAAGGTTGCAACTGTTCTTTATCAAACTACTGAATGAACACACAAATCTCCAGCAATTGTGTTACATTCTGTGCAAACATAAACATTTTTATTTAGTAGTGTAAATGAATCTCCCTAAATGAAGCGTTACTATTTGTAAAACCTTATCACTAGGGATGCACCGATCCGATACTCAGGATCGGTATCGGCTCCGATCCAGTCATTTTCCGCGGATCGGGTATCGGTGAGACAAGACCGATCCAAATCCGATATTGTGTGTATACTATTCTGTGTTATTGTTAAGCCCCACGAAAGCACAAAAGCATTATAAAGCACCATAAAGTCAAAGTCCAAGTGTTCTGAAGCCGTTCCATAGTTTAATGTGAGGTACAGATGAATATTTAAGTCGTTAAATTCAAGTTCACGTAAACTCTTCTCTCTGCTGCGGCTGTCCGTTATCCTCCGTTCAGCGTTCAAACTGCGTGTTGCGTTCGTTTACTACAGTCAAAACAATGAAACTCTCTTCAAGAGCGCTCAATAACTGAGATTTAAAACCGTTAAAAGAAAAGGCTCAATAAACTATCACGTAGACTTAATAAGCTACGCATCAATATCTCTCCTCTGTGTTTTGAACTTCTCTGACCGGAGCTGTGCTGTGACTCCGTGCTGCTTCAAGCGCATCATTCTGCGCACGGGAAGCGCATAAGAGCTTTGTGCCGCTCTCTATTGGAGCTTTTCGTATTATAATACTTTTGCGCAATTAAATATTATTTATAGCGTTTCTTGTACTGCCCTATCAAGGCTATTAATAATCTAATGTATAGCACAGTAATGGAGGCAGGACTCCTCTATCATATGTTGCTGCCTTCATTACTGTGTTATATATTTAAAATAAATGTCTTTTAATTTTGTAGTTTATATTTATAAATAAATACATTTACCTGTTTTCATTAATGTATTTTACAACAATGCAAAGAGCAATATGTAACATTTTACCAGGTTTAGTCCTTCACATATTCACTTTTATTTGTTCTTCACTAAATAATGTTATTTCACTAAATGTTTTAGATTGTTTACATCTGGTCATTTCATGCGTTTTCTCTGATCTGATAGGCCTATCTATCTGATTTGTTGAAACGTTTCCATTTACAAATGGCCACATAAATCTTCACAAAACGGATATAAATCCGATCTTCAATTCCTGCGCTGTATATAAATTTAACGAAGTTCACGTCAACGAAATCAAAAGCGCTGCATTTTATTAATTATCAGCTCATTTCCAGATCAAAGACCGCAATATGAGAGCGCGCGGCATCAGCACTGGAAAGATACGCCTGTCTTATACTTTTAATGAAGATGATTGTGTTGAGCGTCTGTGTCTTTCTTTCAGTTTCACTCGGGCAGTTTGCGCGTCTGCTTGCTGAAGAGATACTCAGCTCATCCTTGTTGCATTAGCGCAGTCATATCTGACTAAAATGTCATATAGCCTATAACACTGTCTCACACGTTTATTATTTTTACATTTTGGGAGGAGTAAAATTCACATATGTGGCTTCAACAACCAGATGCATTTACACATGTCCAGTTTCGTCTGGAATGCGGCCCAGACCTCCTCCTGAAGTGTTTTGAGCGATCGGATTTATATTACAAAACGCATGAAGTGACCAGGTGTAAACAGCCCCTATATATTTTTTCATGTTATTTTTCATTAAAATGAAGTTGTCTAGTAGATTGTGTTTCACACACAAAAGAGTGGAACAGAAGTATAGAAACTCTACATTGATTAAAAAAAACAAAACAAAAAAACACTGCGCTAGGATCGGATCGGTATCGGCCGATACTCAGAATTTTCTGGATCGGATCGGATCGGATCTGAAAAAATGGTATCGTTGCATCCCTACTTATCACAACACCCGAAAGGGAAGTTCACAATTGTGGCTGATGTCAAATCAAACCTGAAACTTGAAAGCAGCAGCCTGGAACAAGAACATTTTTATTCAGTGCTTTAAGGAAATGACCATGTAACCTGACCTTTTTTCTCACTCCACAAATCCCATGCAGTAATACAGTGCCATGAAAAGGTTTTTGCCCCCTTCCTGTTTTTAATTTTTTGCATATTTGTCACACTTAAAAGATTCAGATAATCAAACAAATTGTAATATTATTCAAAGACAGAGATGGCAAAAGTACACACATCCTGCACTTTAGTAGATGTACAGATACTCATGTTTAAAAGTACTGGCTACACTTTTTTACTCAAGTTAAAGTAAAGAAGTATTGGTTATGACATTTACTTAAGTAAAAAGTACTAGGGATGTTCATTTCGGTTATTTTTCCTAACCGACGCTCGTTAACCGATTATTAACCGTTAACTGACAAGATTATTTTAAATTAGAACAGAATTAAATTAGAAAGAATAAGTGTCTGTGACCGGTTAAAAATACTAACATTTGTTTTCCGGGGATTCATTATACATGCGCAAAAAGCAGCAAACAACTGAACATGAGGATTCACATGATCATATCACATCACATCACGCACCTGCAGCGCTTCTGCAAGCGGAGAAACACATAATAAAGCTTGGCTCTAATGTGTGTGTGTGTGTGTGTGTGTGTGTGTGTGTGTGTGTGTATGTATGCATGTATGCATGTATGAATGTATGTGTATATATATATATATATATATATATATATATATATATATATATATATATATATATATATATACATACACATACATATACAGGGCTCTAGACTGCGACCATTTTTTGAGAGTGTGCGAGTAAAAATTTGACATGGTCGCACTTGTGCGAGTGCATGGTCTGTGCTGCTCCAAAGCGCGATACATGAGAAACAAAGTAACTGTTACTTATTTGAAAAAAGTAACTCCGATATTTTCGTAAATTAAAAAGTAATGCATTACTTTACTAGTAACTTCAAGAAGTAATCTGATTATGTAACTTGCGTTATTTGTAATGCGTTTGAACCCAACACTGGTTCTGCATTACTAGGTAATCAATCAAAAAATGTGCACGTGATCAAATCCAATTTATTTATATAACAATTTTCACAAAACACATAATTTCAAAGCAGTTTTATAGAAAATCAGATTAGAGCTGGACAATAAAATAGTTACATTTGCGATGATATAAACAATCAAGGAGTTGAGATTTGCTATATTGAGATGGACTGACCAATGAAGTGACCTATGATCACTAAACACACACACACACACACTCACACACTCACTCACGCACGCACGCACGCACGCACGCTCGCTCGCCAGCCGCAGCACATTGTAGCAGGAGAAAGATTTCACTGATCAGGTGAAGAGAGGCGCTTTCAGCAGGAGCGCGAAGGTGCGCGCAACGGAGGATTTGTTTTCAAACTAAAGTAAAAGACCGCTTCTTAAACCAGAGAAGGTGAACATGTTGGTATTCTTGTAGAGAAAACATGCAAGTCCTGTCAGCGACAGACAGTTTAGTTTGACTTTGAAAAGCTTGTTATCTTTGCTGTTTACTTCACGTTACACTATGGAAGCTTTCCTTATTTTTTTATATTATTATTATTTGATTCCTCAGTGTTTGCTAAACATTCTGTAATGTATTAGTAGGTGTAATACAGCATGTGATGTGTCTTATGCCATGCCTCGTCTTATTCGTTTTTGTTAATAAATGTTATGTAAGCTAGTTTATCATTGTAACATACTGTTTTATTGTTGTTGTGCTTTTTAATTAAGAATAACAATGAATCCATCTTTTGTTTTAGTCTTAAAAAGTGAAAGTATAGATATAAGCAAAACAGACAATTATCTTTTCTTGTAAAGCGTGACACCAAGATCGTGAAAGTGAAAGCACACGAAAAGAGGAATTCCTGTCACAAAATTTAAACCACAAATAATACTGATGAAAAAGAATGGGTTGAATGTTGAACACTTTCATTACCATATAACCATAAACTATCATAAAAGTTCATCAGCATGCATTGATTAATCAAATGTTGTATAAAAAAAAAAAATGCAACCAAATGATGTGCTCCTGCGACCAACTGAGAAAGTTAAGCACAAGTGCAACCAGTGGGAAGAATGAGTCTAGAGCCCTGTATATATATATATATATATATATATATATATATATATATATATATATATATATATATATATATATATATATATATATATATATATATATATATATATATATATATATATATATATATATATATATATATATATATATATATATATATATACACTATTATAACAAATAAATAGGCCTATATGAGAAATATATTTTCACTTAAATAATAATTTAAGAAAACGAAAGAAAAACTGTGCAAGTAGCCTATGCAGAGTTTCGGTTCATTTTTGTTCTGCGCGAACGGAAAGCAGACAGCAGAAAGCGGAATCCTATTTTTTTTTTTTTGTCGAAGGAGAACCAACATTGGTTTCAGTTTCGTTTCAGCCTAAATTAATTCGTTTTGGTTTGTCGTTTATATAGCTATAGCTTCTTACATTTTAAATTATTGTTCTTTTCTAAATAGCCTACTGTTAATTGAAAGGATTTGTTGTGGAGTGAGGGGAACTAAAATAGCCTAGCTATGTTTACAGTGTTTATTATAATGTTTGTAATTCGCGTCCGCTATTTCTGAATGAAATAATAAAGGCGACTTATGTTTTTTTTTTCTCTCTCTAAAAAAAATATTTTTTTTATAGGCATAGCTTATTTTAACCATGCAGCAAACCTTTTAAAATATTTTGATAAATTACTGAAAAAATAAATAAATACGTGACTTTAAACCGTTTAACTGATTGTATTAATCGGTCAAACTTCTAATCGGTCGGTTAACGGTTAAACGGTTAAAATGAACATCCCTAAAAAGTACCCATTACTACTACCTGTTTTAGTGTCACGCTGGTAACTGAACCTCACATCATATTGACACATTAATACAAAATAACTTACATTTAATATTTTGTTAGCTAATGAATGTATCATGGCTGAACAACCACCATGTAGAACAGGGCAGGACTGGGACAAAATTTCAGGCAAGGAAATCTCACACTCATCCAGGCCATCCCATACACCCACAACAAATTCTGAAACCATGAATAACCCTTTTTTTTTTGTATGGCATCACATTTGAAAAAAAGGGTTAAAAACTTAGGCTGGGGCCATGCAAAATAATTAAAGGTGCTCCATTGAACTGCACCTTCACTTCCATTTTCCTTTTCAGTCTCTTCATTTTCCATGATCTCTCTCTACATCTTACTTTGTGTGTGCTTACTTTTTTCCACTAATTTTCTTGTACCTGTCAATTTTCCCATCAGCCATCTGCTGTTATGAACAGAACTGTCTCCAACTTGTTGCAAAACAATCACCTCATTGTATTCTGTTTGCAATAACATAACTTTTTTGTTAAATTTAAAGTATCACATTATGACCATGTGTTGTTGTTCTATCTTATGACTTAAATACTATAGATTTAGCTAAACTACACTTTTAAATTGCCTAAATGTCAAAATTAGTGCAAATTATAATTACATCATGACAATATATTTAAAGAAAAATCCTAATACTGTACATGTTACTGCATTATCATGAATCATATTTTTCTCTTACCAAAGTTAACAATGGTTTATTACAGTAAAAGTATAGTAACCATGTTTTTTTTTTTTGGCAGATTGATTACAATCTGTTTTTAATTTACAACCATAGTTTTACTACACATTTCATGTTTAGACTATAGTTAGTGTAGCATTAATTTGTGGTTACCACGGTTTAACTACAACCATGGTTTTTGGTTTGAATTTTTGTAAGGGTTGTTATCTGCCCGGGCTCCCTCTACACTTATTATAAAACGATGTTTTATAACATTTGTTTGTTAAATTACTACCGTAACTTCACAGTAGATAATAATGATGTCCTTTATCATACAGTATTTTGAGTGATGATAGTAATTTAGCTTAGTTTAGTTTACAGTAGACTATTATTAATCATCTGGCTGCTACTGCTAAGAGTTGCTAGCAGTTTAATTCTTAACTAAGTAAACAAACACAAAACTACAGCCTATTTACAGATGAAACTGACCTGCACTTGAAGTCATGAACAGGTCAGTAATTTTGCCTCTCTGATCCACTCCATTCTCGAGTCTCTTGCATTGATTACTCTGATAGAAACCGATAGAAACATTTTGGTGGAGACACTGAGTGAGCGCGAGCTGAATCGCGTTGCCAGTCAAGACTAAACAATTCATGATTTATAATAGATTTGTTATCAAATGGTGATCCACCAAAACTAAAGTAACGAGCCTGGTTTGAAAATGTAAGAAGTAGAAAGTACAGATATTTGTGTAAAAATGTAAGGAGTAAAAGTAAAAAGTAGTCAGAAAAATAAATAGTGAAGTAAAGTACTGATACTAGAAAAATCTACTTAAGTACAGTAACGAAGTATTAGTACTTTGTTACTTCCCATCTCTGTACAAAGATAACCCGAGTAAATACAAAATGCAGTTTTGAAATAATGATTTAATTTATTAAGGGAAAAAAGCGGTCCAAACCTGCCTGGCCCTACATGAAAAAGTAATTGCCCCTAAACCTAATAACTGGTTGTGCCACCCTTTGCATCCACAACTGCAATCAAGGATTTGTGATAACTGGCAATGAGTCTCACATCGCTGTGGATGAATTTTGGCCCACTCTTCTTTGCAGAATTGTTTTAATTCAGCCACATTTGAGGGTTTGAGCATGAATGGACTGGTTAAGGTCATGCCACAGCATCTCAATCATATTTAAGTCCGGACTTTGATTTGGCCACTCCAAAACCTTAATTTTGTTTTTTGAGCCATTCAAAGGTGGACTTGCTGATGAGTTTCGGATCATTGTCCTGCGGCATAACCCAAGTGCGCTTGAACTTGAGGTCACAAACTGACGGCCGGACATTCTCCTTCAGGATTTTCTGATAGAGTGCAGAATTCATGGTTCCATCAAATATGGCAAGTCATCCAGGTCCTGAAGCTGCAAAGCAGCCCCAGATCATCACACTACCACCACCATTTTTGACTGTTGGTATAATGTTTTTTATGAAATGCTGTGTTGGTTTAACGCCAGATGTAATGGGACACACACCTTCCAAAAAGCTCAACTTTTGTCTCATCAGTCCACAGAATATTTGCCCAAAGTCTTGGGGATAATAAAGATATTTTTTGGCAAATGTGAGACAATCCTTTGTGTTCTTTTTGGTCAGCAGTGGCTTTTGCCTTGGAACTCTCGCATGGATGACGTTTTTGCCCAGTCTCTTTCTTATTGTTGAATCATGAACACTGACCTTAATTGAGGCAAGTGAGGCCTGCAGTTCTTTAGATGTTGTTCTGGGTTCTTTTATGACCTCCTGGATGAGTCGTCATTGTGCTCTTGGAGTAATTTTGGTAGGCCAGCCACTCCTGGGAAGGTTCACCACTGTTCCAAGTTTTATCCATTTGTGGATAATGGCTCTGACAGTGGTTCGCTGGAGTCCCAAAGCCTTAGAAATGGCTTTATAACCCTTTCCAGACTGATATGTCAACTATTTTGTTTCTCATCTGATCTTGAATTTCTTTAGATCGCAGCATGATGTGTTACTCTTTAAAACCTGTTAGCCTGCACCAGGACGCCGGTGCACTGAATGCTCGTTGTTTGAACGTGATCGTTTGTGAATAGATTAAATGAAACGGGACAAAGTTAATCTTGACAAACTATATATCATTCTGAAGGTCTAAGCCTCAACCATCGATGAAATATCGCTGTTTTTCGATAGAAAGCTTATAAGGAATGTATTTGCTAAATTTGTGTAAGCAGTACACATCAAAACATTTATAAAAAAAACGCAGTACATACCAGATTCATCCTGATAATGAGACGCATTAAATCTCAGAAAAATGGTTGAAGGAATCTAATTTTTCATGGTATCTTCTTCAGATTTGAAATACAAACTCATGAGACATGTGACTTTCAACCCATTACTTTTCTGGATTGCTCCAGGACTGATTTCATGTATTTTTATATGAAATTAAAAAAAAATCAGTGTGGTACAATTTTTTTCAAGGCACTTCAGTGTCTATAACTTTAGATTTTTGAGCATTATCAACGCTGGATGGTGGATACTAAAGCCCAAAGGGTCTTCTTTCCAAAGATACCAAAATTGTGTGTGTGGCACACTGAAGTCAGGAACTGTTACCATTTTAAGTTAGTTAGTCATTTTCAGCTGTGATTCCCAATATGGGGGGTGCTGGCTAACAGGTTAAGCATGCTTCACTTTGTCAGACAGGTTCTATTTAAGTGATTTCTTGATTCAACAGGTCTGGCAGTAATCAGGCCTGGGTTTGGCCAGTGAAATTTAACTCCGCTTTCTAAAATAATGTGGTTAAATCACAGTTCTTTCATGATTTAACAGGAGGGGGCAATTAATTTTTCACATAGGGCCAGGTAGGTTTGGACAGTTTTTTTCCCTTAATAAATGAAATCATCATTTAAAAAATTCCTTTTGTATTTACTTGCATTATCTTTGTGTAATATTACAATTTGTTTAATGATTTGAATCTTAAGTGTGACAAATATGCAAAAAATTAAAAAACAAAACAAGGCAAAACTTTTTCACAGCACTGTAACTGCTTTAAACTTATTAGCAGACCCAGACAGTGATGTGTGATATTTTCCACATATTTTCTGCACTTACTGCAGGTGTAAATCTGCAGAATTCTGTGGAGAGGATGCAAAGCTGAATTATTAAACACTCCCCCTAACTGCCACTGTAAGAAGCCCCACCCCAAAAATCACATCATTGGTGGAGCCAATAGTTACGTCACACTCTGTCTGGCTGCGCAAACAACAAACAGTAAAAACAGAAATCTGCAGATTTTCAGCAACTTCTGGGGGCACAGATTTCATTCAGGCCTGCTGAGAATAGTCAGGAAGTGATGTCGTACATAATATGGTTCCATATTACTGGAAACATGAGTTAGCTCACAAAGATGTAAAGGGTCAGAGAGCAGTCGACAGGCTCATGTTTGCATATTCTTGCCTTACTGTTAAACGGTCTCATAATAACTGGATAAATGGAGAACGGGAGGCTCCTTTGCCATATTTCTCCACTAACACTGATGGAGGGAATTTGGACTAAAGGTGGTATTACTAACATGCACAAGAATAACCACTGCTGATCAGAGTAAGAAGATAGACAAGGTGCTGTGAGGAGAGGAACATATTGAGGAAGACACCTTAATGGGTATAGTTTACTCTGTGGATCTTTTTTTAGATTCAATCCAATCACATTCGGTTAATCCAGCATGACCCCATCCCTCGCTGTCAACATTCATTATAGAACTATAATGAATGAGAACCACTGTAGGAAAGCAATCCAACACTGATTCAGTTTGCCTTTTCTCTGATCAGAGTTCCAAGTCTCTCTTGATCCTGACAACTCTCACAGGAGATTAATCAGGGATCCACTTAAATAAATAGATTAAAACAAACAAATGGTGTCTAAACAAAATGTTATTATGAAACAAATAGTTTGTCCCATGGATGCCGATTGGTTAAAGGGATAGTTAACAAAATGTCCATTCTGTCTTTTGTGTGCTGCAGAAGAAAGGTGTAGGGTGTTTTCCACACTGAACGCAATAATTTGGCGTGATGACGCTTTTGAATCAAAACACTAGATCCCTAATGGGGCTATTCACAACAGGCACGATCATTCGCAGCGCAAAAAAGCTATTTTTTTTTTCATCCTGTGTTTTGATTTTTTTACCTGTCGCTCCGTGATGAAATGGGCCGTCCAATCAGATTTGAGCTTAGATCACGTGCCCGGAGCAGCTGCTGTTTTGAAAACCATTGTAAACAAACACCGAAGAAGAGTATCCCGGTAGAGAGAAGAGAGAGTTTTCAATGGTATTTGAGATCAGATTTGTTCTCTTGTTCTTTATACAGAATAAAATTTCTATAAACTCTCCACTGAATTATGCGATCTGGACATCACCGCCCATTTTATTCCACGTGCATGAGTGATACAAGTCAGAGCACGTTCACTCAAGATCTGTCAATCATCTCTTACCCTTCCGTATATAGATCTGTCAATCATCTCTTACCCTTCCGTATATATATACGGAAGGGTAAGAGATGATTGACAGATCTTGAGTGAACGTGCTCTGACTTGTCATTTAATCCATATATATATATACACACACACACACTGTATATATATATAAAAAAAGAAACATTTTTTTACATGTGAAATATGATTTTTATGCAGCTCACGGTATTTTTATAACAATAAAGGATGTTTATGACAAGCAGCAGCATTCAGTCTATTATAAGACATACAAAGAGTGCATGTCTACCTATTATAGAATCAAAATTATTAAAAGCACTCGATGATGGTTTAAAGTGGGGTTTGAGCAAAAACTTTAATAATTACATGCGTTTTGAAATGTAGCTTAATGCTATTTATACCTCTAATTATATTTTCAGATGTATTCTTGTAAGCATTATGGATAGTTCGTTTATGATGAAGAACCAAAAGTTATTTATCTTAAATTTAATGCTGTATATTGAGCAGCAAACGATGCAAAAGCCATATACGAGATATATAGGCTACATGAGAAAAAAATGCGTTATTGGTCGGTGCCACCTAGTGTGCAAGCGTGAATTAGTAGAAGGCGATCAATCGTTTCGCGCTTGGTGTGAAAGCGACGTTCCTTGTCGATTCGCCTTGCGTTTTCGCATCGCACTCAGTGTGAAACGGCCTTAAGAGTGAGTAAATTACAGAATTATATTTTTTTTGGGTGAACTATACTTTTAAGCCCTGCTAAATGTGTAATTCAGCAATGTTTATGAAATGAAAGCCTTTTAGCCATTATGATGTTCACAATGAAGTCTCTCATAGCTAACTGCTTACATGTCAGCTCTGTTCCAAAACCCAAAGAACTACCTTTCTGCCTACTGCCTTAACCGGTTGCTGCATGTGAACGTGTCAGTTGCGTTGCTGTCAATGGAAGGTCAGAAAGCTCTCGGATTTCATCAAAAATATCTTAATTTGTGTTCCGTAGATGAACAAAGGTCTTATGGGTTTGGAATGACATGAGGTTGAGTAATTAATGACAATTTTTATTTTTGGTTAAACTATCCCTTTAAGGCTGGAATATGCAAAATTTTCAATCTGAACAAAAACACAAGGCATCATTTGATGACATTGTAAATGGTTACAGAGGAAAATGCATCATGGATTAAATGACTGAGGAGAGACACTACCAGACTTTCAAGTCAGTCAGAACACAACACACTCAAGCAGAAACCTTTCTAGGAGACACATGACAAATTAAAACAATGTGTTCTACAATTTGCTCAAAATATTAACATGTTTTATATGACACTCTTGTGGAAATTCAAAACACTTTTAGGTTTTGGTGAATTGGTAGTGAAAGGTTAGGTTAGGTTTGGGAGTGGACCTTCATGCTTAGTTTTTATTTATTTTTATTTTTTTAAAGTATATTTTTGTATGAATCAAATGGAAGACTTCAGACTACAAATCAGGCTTTTTTTTTTGTAATGGAACTGGAATGCATTATGGGATTGTATTGTTTGGAGGACAGCAAAAATGTTTGATATTTTGAACCAATGTTACAACACATTGTTTTTATTTGTCACATATTTCCTAGCAACAAGGCACATGTTTGAGTGCGTGTTGTGTTCTGGACAGCTTGTGTGTGATTCACAGTTTTTCCTCAAACGATTTACAAAGTCGGCTAGAGTATGATGCCTAGTTTTTAAAAATCTGCCTAGTGTTCTAAAATCTGTTGTGTAGTGTGTATTCTAGCATTTTGAATTTGGACAAAAAAGGGATCTTAAGATTCTTTTGGAACAGCTTTTGTGTCTGGATTGCACTGATTATGCCTTGAAACTCTGCCTATATAGGCAACTAGCTTGGATTTGGAACGGGGTGATGTATGAATAAACCCTGTTGCTGAAGAGCACTAACAGAAGTATATTTCATGAGCGAGAGAGAAGTTTATCGTGTCATTCCATTGACAAATAAGGCCTTTCCATGAAAACGCAGTCATAAACAGAGACATCATGCCTCCTGGCAACCAGGCTCAACAGGTCTCCTGGCAACAGGGGAGTCACGCCAACAGTTGGGACTCTCTGAGCACTTAAACCAGAGAACGAGACTGACTAAAAGGCCAAAAATGAACAGACAGGATAAAGAATCAGATCAAATCACTCTGATTGCTGCAAAAGATGTATATGATGTGAGAAGGATGTTAGCAGTCAAGGACAACTGGCTTGTAGTTATCCAAAGCTTTTCACAGCCAGGGCTGTGCTTAAGTTTCCTGCACTGAAAACTGATAAGTAGTGCACAAGAAAGACAATTTGTCAAAACACACAAAGAAGCCAGCAGATGTGTGTCTAAGCTTCACTGAGTTTTGCCCGTGCTCACTTAAGCCTCACTGCCTGCCCCATTATGGTCATTACCCTGCCAGCATAAACCTCCAGCATGTGTGTATATTACAAATCAGATAGACTGAGTCTCCAAGAGGGGGTGTAGCATAGAGTGAGGCAAAAATTCCACTTGCATGAGTCAGAGAGACTCGAGATCGCCAGGAGATCCTCTCTGATCTTATACTCTTAGAATCTTTACAAGCATGTGCACATTAAACAATAGCATGTAACCCAAAAATGAAAATGGTTTCATTAATTAATTACTCACCCTCATGTCGTTACAAACCCATAAGACCTTCGTTCATCTTCGGGACACAAATTAAGATATTTATGATGGAATCCGAGAGCTTTCTAACGCTCCATAGACAGCAACGCAACTGACACATTCAAGACCCAGAAAGGTAGTAAGGACATAGTTAAAATAGTCCACGTGACATTAGTGGTTCAACCTTAATTTTATGAAGCTACGAGAAGAAAGCTTTTGGCTTCTCTCCTGAGGCCACAAGAGGGTGCATCGAGCAAAATATTTCTAATGCACGTTTCTTCAAAGCAATAAAACAACACGACTAGCTTTGAAAAAAGTGCATAATGTTTAAAATAATGTTTACAAACCATATATAATTAATTATGTTGCTTAAAGGGTTACTCCACCCCAAAACTAAAATTGTGTCATTAATCACTTACCCCCATGTCGTTCCAAACCCGTAAAAGCTTTGTTCGTCTTCAGAACACAATTTAAGATATTTTGGATGAAAACCGGGAGGCTTGTGACTGTCCCATTGACTGCCAAGTAAATACCACTGTCAAGGCCCAGAAAAGTATAAAAAAAACATTGTCAGAATAGTCCATCTGCCATCAGTGGTTCAACCGTAACGTTATGAAGCTACGAGAATACTTTTTGTACGCAAAGAAAACAAAAATAATGACTTTATTCAACAATTCGTCTCCTCCGAGTCAGCGTAGCTCCATTTTGGAGAAAGCTCTCAGATTTAATCAAAAATATCTTCATTTGTGTCCCGAACATGAACGAAGGTCTTACAGGATTGGAACGACATGAGGGTGAGTAATTAAAGGGTTAGTTCACCCAAAAATTAAAATTAGCTTGTGTTTTACTCACCCTCGAGGCATCCTAGGTGTATATGACTTTCTTCTTTCAGACGAATCCAATCAGAGTTATATTAAAAATTGTCCTGGCACTTCTAAGCTGTATCATTGCAGTGGGTTGGTGTTTCTGTTCCACAGTCCAAGAGACGTTAAATAAAGTGCGTGCATCCATAATAAAATGTGCCTCACATGGCTCTGGGGAGTGAATAATGGCCTCCTGTAGCGAATCCATGCATTTGCGTAAGAAAAATATCCATATTTCAAATGTAATAAACACTTTTTTCTCACTTCCGCTGACTGTCGTATGCAGAACGAATTCCGGCGGATGACGTAGGATGTCGGCGTTGTGTGATTAGTGATGAACGTGGAGAGAGAACAAACAAAACGCTGGTTACGAATTAGAAGCACAAAACGAGGACTTGTAAAGAAAAATGTTGGAGGATTTCGATATAAGCCCAGAGGAGACTGTGTTTCCTTTGCTGAAGTAAGGAAACTTTGCTTCCTTTGCTCCTGTATACAAACTATCGAGACTAGCATATCTCAGAGGCGTGAGCTGTGCATACGTCCTACGTCATCTGCCGGAAGGGCATGCACATATGACAGTCAGCAGAAGTGAGAGAAAATTGTTTATTACGTTTGAAATGGGGATATTTTCTTACAAAAACGCATGGATTCGCTACAGGAGGCCTTTATTCACAACCCGGAGCCGTGTGAGGCACGTTTTTTTTTGTTATCAACAATTTTTTATTTTTTTCACACATAACATAACATAGTATCCAAAATATAACAAAACAAAACAACAGACACATACTCAACATCTCAAGGTCCAATCAAAAGGGAGGGAGAGAGGGAAGGACAACAACACAAAAGTCACTCCTTTATATAATCACATATATTCAACAAAAATCACTGCCAAGCATCAATGGTCGAAGGCCTGGCCCCACCAACTCGCGCCGTTGTACATTCACATGACACTATTTGCAGGAGGCTACGGATCCAATATGTTTTTCTACACATGTGTGGTGTAAACCAGTTCTGGATTACTGTCTTCTTCACAGCTGTAAAACCAGCAAACAACATTCTCCTTTGCATTGAACTAATACAGAGACCAGAATCATCATTAAGAAGACACAAACTTGGGTTAACAGACCAATCTATTCGCAGTAATGATGACAAAACCAGGTTTACATGTGTCCATAGACTGATGACGACAGGACACTCCCAAAACATATGCAGAAAAGTGCCTGATGATGTAGTGCTACATATATGGCAGTTCAAATTTGACTGTAGTTTCATTTCAAATCTTTTGTAAGGAGTTATGTATGCTCTATGAATGACTTTAAAGTGAATAAGACGATGAGCCAGATTTTTAGATGTTAAACTGAGATTAGACCACACCCTCTCCCAGTCGACAGATAAATTAAGGTCAGATAATTCCCTATTCCAAATAGTTTTAATAGAAAGAGGTTTTGTAATACAATCAATAATTTTATTATATATTAAGGAAACAGATGGCCGACCAGCAGATGGTGCAATCCAGTCCCGCATAGGATGAGAGGAAATGGAAGACGACCAAGGAACACCATACGCTTTGAGAGCAGAACGTAATTGAAGAAAGACAAAATATGCGGATGCTGGTAGACAAAATTTGTTTCTTAATGTCTGAAATGAACAGAGGCCCTGGTTATCATATACAGTATATCACCGCACATGTTTACACCCAAAGAAGACCAAGAGGGTTGGACAAATGGACGATTTCCGCATATAAAATTAAAATTGTGCCATAAGGGTGTACTGTTACAGAATTTGAAGGGTCCACCTATCCGACGTTCAACCGTTTTCCAGATTTTAATGGAGTTAGCCACAACCGGACCAAATTTATGATTATCCCCTTTTTTTCCTGTGCCAGTAAATAAAATATCTTGAAGTCTATTTGGTTTAACCTTGTCAGCTTCAATCACCCTCCATGAAACTGTAGATTGAGGATCAACCCAATTATGAAGAGCCTTAAGCTGGAACGACCAATAATACTGTTCAAAATTTGGTACAGCCAGTCCTCCTGCGCTATTAGGATGTTGTAATGTGGTAAGTTTAATTCTGGGATATTTATCATTCCAGATAAACTTAGAAATTATGGAGTTGATCTCCTTAAAGTAACCTGGAGGGGGAGAAAGTGGTAGCATAGAGAAAAATTTTTTAAATCGAGGTAAAAAGATTCATCTTAACAGTGGAGATTCTTCCTTGGAGAGAGATTTTAAGATTCTTCCATTTTGAATGCCATTTTTGACCTTAACTAAAATGTTATTAAAATTGTCTCTGGCAATCTTATGAATGTTTTTATATATGGTAATGCCCAAATAGATGAAAGATTCCTTAATAGGGATAAATGAGGGAATAGAAAAATTAACTTTAACATTGTTAATTGGCATTAAAGCAGATTTGCTCCAATTTATTTTATATCCTGATAGGCTACTAAAATTATCAAATTCCTTAATTATACTAGAGACTGAAACATCAAAGTGGTCTAAATATAGAATAATATCATCAGCGTATAATGAAATACTATGATTATGATCATGAATCTTAATCGATACTTCAGATTTCCTGATGGCTTGTGCTAAGGATTCAAGAGATAGACAAAACAGTAAGGGGGAAAGCAGACACCCCTGCCTCGTTCCCCGCTGTAAAGGGAATGAGGGGGAAATAATATTACCAGTTATGACTGATGCTGCAGGTGAGTGGTATAATGTCTTAATCATAGAAACGAAGTGTTCACCGAAGCCGAAACATTGCAGAACTGCCCACATATAATTCCACTCTAGCCTGTCAAAGGCTTTTTCTGCATCAAGTGAAAAGACCGCACAAGGGGTTGGGTGGGAGTCCGCAAAGTCAAGAACATGAAGGAGTCGACGCATATTGTCAGATGCATTGCGCCCCTTGATGAAACCAGTTTTGTCCTCCTTGATCAGACTGTGAATTACCTTCCCCATACGAGAAGCAAAAACTTTAGCATAGATTTTTAGATCACATGGGATAAGCGAAATCGGTCTGTAGCTGGAACAATCTAATGGATCTTTCCCTTTTTTAAGAAGTAATGAAATCAGTGATGTTTTTTGATCTCTATGAAATACCCCATGTTCAATTGCAAAATTAAATGAGTTAAGCATAAGTATCCCTACCAAATCCCAAATTTCTAAGTATAATTCAGGGGGGAGACCATCTAGACCCGGCGATTTGCCCTTTTGAAGGATTTTTAGAGAGACGTGAAGTTCCTCCAAACTTAATGGGGCCTCCAAAGATTCTTTATCCATCTGTGAGATCTGAGGCAGTTCCAATTTATCTAAATACTGCTTACAAATTGGTTCATAAAAATCTGTTTCGGCTTTATATAGATTTGAGTAAAAACCTTTAAATATGTCATTAATTGCCACAGGGTTCGTGGTGACCTGATCATCCGATGATTTTATTGCGCTAATATATGCCTTAGACTCGCATTCTTTCAACCTAAGGGCCAATAAATGACTAGGTCTCTCTGATTCAAAATAATATTTTTGTCTAGTCCTATGTAAAATAAATTCCGCCTTTGAGTGTGAAAGTAAATCATATTCTTCTTTTAAAGAGGACAGCTGTGTAGCCTGTTGCTCAGTAAAATGTTGTTTTTGTAGATTTTGTAATGATTGGATTTTATTTTCTAATTGTGTAAACTGGTGAGTTTTCGCTTTGGCAAGAGTAGAAGAGAAAGATATACAGAAACCTCGTATAGCACACTTAGTCGTTTCCCACAGTATTTGAGGATCCACATCAGAGGGCATATTCATTTCAAGAAATTCCTATTATTATATATTTTGCATCGGATAAAAACAAATCTACCCTTCTCATCACTACCAAGGTGTTCAATCGTTAAATTTAACTTCCTGTTAACAAGGATAAGCACCCCCTTAGTTTTATTAAGAGCACAGGAAAAAGCTGATAATTTGTAATATTTATTCTGAAAACGTGCCACGTCAGATTGTTTTAAATGTGTCTCTTGAATTAGGGCACAGGAAATAGATTTACGGTGTAAATATTCTAACACACGGGTTCGTTTAACAGCAGAATTTAAACCATTCACATTCAGTGATAAAATATTTAGAGTATGCATTGAATATTCATAATCCCAAGATTGTATTCAATAAATGAAAAAAAGCAGAAGCATTTCCATTCTGTAAATAACATGTAAACGCTGATGTGCATTTTAAATACCAAACCTCCTAGATGAAAAATCCCTTTAGAAATAAGGTAAAATAAATAAAAGTTGTAATATGTCTGTTGTAAAAAATAAAAACACCACAAAAAAAACATGAACAACCGACAACCATAAACAAGGAACAACTCAGACCGCACATTACCGAGAACATAGGTCTGACTGAGCAACAAAAAATAGTGGTGGTCTGTGACTAGGGATGCACCGATCCGATACTCAGTATCGGTATCGGCTCCGATCCAGTCATTTTCCGCGGATCGGGTATCGGTGAGACGAGACCGATCCAAATCCGATATTGTGTGTATACTATTCTGTGTTATTGTTAAGCCCCACGAAAGCACAAAAGCATTATAAAGCACCATAAAGTCAAAGTCCAAGTGTTCTGAAGCCGTTCCATAGTTTAATGTGAGGTACAGATGAATATTTAAGTCGTTAAATTCAAGTTCACTAAACTCTTCTCTCTGCTGCGGCTGTCCGTTATCCTCCGTTCAGCGTTCAAACTGCGTGTTGCGTTCGGTTACTACAGTCAAAACAACGAAACTCTCTTCAAGAGCGCTCAATAACTGAGATTTAAAACCGTTAAAAGAAAAGGCTCAAACTATCGCGCAGATTTAATAAGCTATGCATCAATATCTCTCCTCTGTGCTCTGAACTTCTCTGACCGGAGCTGCGCTGTGACTCCGTGCTGCTTCAAGCGCATCATTCTGCGCACGGGATGCGCATAAGAGCTTTGTGCCGTTCTCTATTGGAGCTTTTCGTATTATAATACTTTTGCGCAATGAAATATTATTTATAGCGTTTCTTGTACTGCCCTATCAAGGCTATTAATAATCTAATGTATAGCACAGTAATGGAGGCAGGACTCTATCATATGTTGCTGCCTTCATTACTGTGCTATAAATTTAAAAGAAATGTCTTTTAATTTTGTAGTTTATATTTATAAATAAATACATTTACCTGTTTTCATTAATGTATTTTACAACAATGCAAAGAGCAATGTGTAACATTTTACCAGGTTTAGTCCTTCACATATTCACTTTTATTTGTTCTCCACTAAATAATGTTATTTCACTAAATGTTTAGATTGTTTACATCTGGTCATTTCATGCGTTTTCTCTGATCTGATAGGCCTATCTATCTGATTTGTTGAAACGTTTCCATTTACACTTGGCCACATAAATCTTCACAAAACGGATATAAATCCGATCTTCAATTCCCACGCTGTATATAAATTTAACGAAGTTCACGTCAACGAAATCAAAAGCGCTGCATTTTATTAATTATCAGCTCATTTCCAGATCAAAGACCGCAATATGAGAGCGCGCGGCATCAGCACTGGAGAGATAAGTTTGTCTTATACTTTTAATGAAGATGATTGTGTTGAGCGTCTGTGTCTTTCTTTCAGTTTCACTCGCGGCAGTTTGAGCGTCTGCTTGCTGAAGAGATACTCAGCTCATCCTTGTTGCATTAGCGCAGTCATATCTGACTAAAATGTCATATAGCCTATAACACTGTCTCACACGTTTATTATTTTTACATTTTGGGAGGAGTAAAATTCACATATGTGGCTTCAACAACCAGATGCATTTACACATGTCCAGTTTCATCTGGAATGCGGCCCAGACCTCCTCCTGAAGTGTTTTGAGAGATCGGATTTATATTACAAAATGCATGAAGTGACCAGGTGTAAACAGCCCCTATATATTTTTTCATGTTATTTTTCATTAAAATGAAGTTGTCTAGTAGATTGTGTTTCACACACAAAAGAGTGGAACAGAAGTATAGAAACTCTACATTGATTAAAAAAAACAAAAAAAAAACACTGCGCTAGGATCGGATCGGAATCGGCCGATACTCAGAATTTTCTGGATCGGATCGGATCTGAAAAAATGGTATCGTTGCATCCCTATCTGTGACCGATCCACTCCAACGCAAGACATGTCTCCCGAAAGGCTCACACAGCCAAAAATTTAATTAAACCTACTCTCCATTAGTCCCATCCAAAAAAGAAAAAAAGGGGGTGTTAGTCTTACCAGCAAAGAGATTGTTGTACCGGATAGATAGGGACAATATCCCAGTAGGAGAAAGGATAGAAGAAAAAGCAAAAGACAGGTTCAGGCTTTCATGTCCATCCTGTCATCATCCCTTCCTGGGCATCTAGAACCGCCTCCTTCCCGGCCATCAAGCCTCTCCCGTCGGGCCGGAGAGATAGTGGCCGCTGTTTTCCCGTTGCCTTCCCGTAGAGCCGCGGCATACGTCTTCTGCTGAGACAGGGAGCTGATAAAATCCTCCGCTTTCTGTGGAGTCTTGAAACTCATCTGTTCCCCTTTGTGTCGTAGTTTGATTACTGCCTGATAGGTGAGGAAGGGCTGGAGACCAAGCGCTGTCATCTTCTTCAAAACCGGATTAAATGCCTTTCTCCTGATCGCTGTAGCTGGACTAAAGTCGGGAAAAAATAGCAGTGTGATGTTGCTCTGTGCGCATTTCACCGGATAAGTCTGCCGAGCACCTTTCAGGATCTCTGATCTGTCATGCCATCTCAGTACACGGAAGATGAGAGTGCGCGACCGATCGGAGCCCCTCCCTTCGTCATACACGCAATGCGCCCGATCAATCTCAATGTCACGGCCCCTCAAGGAAGGAATCCACTTGGAAAGATTAACTCTGAGGAAACCAGCCACGTCGGATCCTTAAGCCGCCTCTGGCAGCCCCACCAGTCTTATGTTGTTCCGTCTGCACCTGTCCTCCATATCCGTCATCTTCTCAGGGAGTCGCTCCAGCTGATTTCTCAAGTCCGTGACTCTTCTCCTATCTTCACGTGCATCTGCCTGAACAGAATGAACGGTGTAGGAATTACAACAGTTTGCATATGTGCCTCCCACTTGTTAAGGGACCAAAAGTAATGGGACAGAATAATAATCATAAATCAAACTTTCACTTTTTAATACTTGATTGCAAATCCTTTGCAGTCAATTACAGCCTGAAGTCTGGAACGCATAGACATCACCAGACGCTGGGTTTCATCCCTGGTGATGCTCTGCCAGGCCTCTACTGCAACCGTCTTCAGTTCCTGCTTGTTCTTGGGGCATTTTCCCTTCAGTTTTGTCTTCAGCAAGTGAAATGCATGCTCAATCGGATTCAGGTCAGGTGATTGATTTGGCCATTGCATAACAGTCCACTTCTTTCCCTTCAAAAACTCTTTGGTTGCTTTTGCAGTATGCTTTGGGTCATTGTCCATCTGCACTGTGAAGCGCCGTCCAATGAGTTCTGAAGCATTTGGCTGAATATGAGCAGATAATATTGCCTGAAACACTTCAGAATTCATCCTGCTGCTTTTGTCAGCAGTCACATCATCATTAAATACAAGAGAACCAGTTCCACTGGCAGCCATACATGCCCACGCCATGACACTACCACCACCATGCTTCACTGATGAGGTGGTATGCTTAGGATCATGAGCAGTTCCTTTCCTTCTCCATACTCTTCTCTTCCCATCACTCTGGTACAAGTTGATCTTGGTCTCATCTGTCCATAGGATGTTGTTCCAGAACTGTGAAGGCTTTTTTAGATGTCGTTTGGCAAACTCTAATCTGGCCTTCCTGTTTTTGAGGCTCACCAATGGTTTACATCTTGTGGTGAACCCTCTGTATTAGGGCTGCAACGATTAGTCGACATTATCGACAACGTCGACAATAAAAAATTGTCGACAAATATTTTTGTTGTCGAGTAGTCGTTTGATCTCATATGACCTAATGTAAGAGCCTGCAATACTGCGGTTTGACCAGTGTGGCGCTGTAGCGCAAGACTCTAGTTCAGCCCTCCTGGATGCAGATCAAGAAGAACACACAGCACTTCAGAGCAAATGCATCCAAACTTGAGCGGCGTTTGGATGAATATGTAAATATATATTGCGCGCTTTCCTCTCAGTAACGAAATAAACAACAAAACCGACAGCAGTGTGAAAGCAACAGTTAAAAATGCATCGGATTACAACGATGTGGATGTTTGCATGAGCTCTGCAGTTCAGTAACGTAACATTACTCCAGTAGAGTTCGGTCGCATTATGTTTATTTATATAGTACTTTATGCAATAGATAGCCTTAATTGAAGCAGCTTTACGGTATTAAACATGAAAAACATGAAGGTCAGTGTAGCTTTCAGTTAGAATTACAACTTGATTTTCTGTTATAAAGCAGCTCTCCAGTGTGAGCTAGCTAATGATAAAATATTTTTATTAGTGGGAAAAAATAATAATTTCATTAAAGTGACAGTTTGGTTTGCAGAGATCAAAGTTTGATCTAGCTCAGGGCTGTTTTGATTATCATTTACATTTACATTTATGCATTTAGCAGACGCTTTTATCCAAAGCGACTTACATTGCATTCAAGTTACAATTTTACATTTGATCAGCTCTTGCTTTCCCTGGGAATCGAACCCATGATCTTGGCGTTGCTAGCGCCATGCTCTACCATTTGAGCTACAGGAAAGCGTCATAACCCTATAAGGTATTTTAAGACATTCTGTTGTGAATAAAACAGTTTATCCAAAGCATCTTATCACTTCCCTTTATTTTGTTTCTTATCTATATGACTTACAAAAGGAGATGTTGGCAGAATGTGCAAAATGTGTCATTCAGTTACTTTTTCATGTAGCTAATTAAATGGTGAGAGAGTGTCTCTGTCTGTCATCTCATTTTGTGTGCCATCTATTTTTATAATGAATTGGTAACATTACAATAAGGTATCATTTGTTAACATTAGTTAATGTATTAATTAACATGAATGAACAATACATTTATTACATTTAAGTATTAATCTTTGTTAATGTCGGTTAATAAAAATACAGTTGTTCATGTTAGTTCACAATGCATTTATCAATGTAAAAAAACAACTTGTGATTTTAATAATGCATTAGTAAATGCTGAAATTAACATTAAGATTAACAAATGCTATAGAAGTATTGTTCATTATTAATTCATGTTAGGCAAGGCAAGTTTATTTATATAGCACATTTCATACACAAAAAAAATTAAAAAACACAAAAGTGCTTTACATAAAAGGAAGTGAAATAGACATTAAAAATAATCACAACAATAAAAACAAGGAATTAAAAAAAAATAATCACAACAATAAAAACAAGGAATTAAAAAAAATAATAATCACAACAATAAAAACAAGGAAATTATATAAAAATGTATTTAAAATTAATTTAAAACCGTTACGAATAGAAAATGATTATACATAAAATACAGAGCAGTCATGTTAACTAATGTTAACTAATGAACCTTAATGTAAAGTGTTACCAATTAATTGTGTAATAATTGTAATTACATAATATGCTTTTCTAAAGCTGAAGTGACCTTTATTTATGTTAGAATATGTATAACTTAATATTCTAACTAATTGCAAAAACTGAATAATCAATCAAAGTCTACTGATTAATCAGTGAAATAATCGACGACTAGTCGATTAATCGTTCTAATAATCGGTAGATTAATCGATTATCAAAATAATCGTTTGTTGCAGCCCTACTCTGTATTCACTCTGGTGAAGTATTCTCTTGATTGTTGACTTTGACACACATACACCTACCTCCTGGAGAGTGTTCTTGATCTGGCCAACTGTTGTGAAGGGTGTTTTCTTCACCAGGGAAAGAATTCTTCGGTCATCCACCACAGTTGTTTTCCGTGGTCTTCCGGGTCTTTTGGTGTTGCTGAGCTCACCGGTGCGTTCCTTCTTTTTAAGAATGTTCCAAACAGTTGGGTTTGGGTTTGTTTTGTTTTTTCAGCCTAATGATGGCTTGCTTCACTGATAGTTACAGCTCTTTTGATCTCATCTTGACAGTTGACAGCAACAGATTCCAAATGCAAATAGCACACTTGAAATGAACTCTGGACCTTTTATCTGCTCATTTTAATTGGGATAATGAGGGAATAACACACACCTGGCCATGGAACAGCTGAGAAGCCAACTGTCCCATTACTTTTGGTCCCTTAACAAGTGGGAGGCACATATGCAAACTGTTGTAATTCATACACCGTTCACCTGATTTGGATGTAAATACCCTCAAATTAAAGCTGACAGTCTGCAGTTAAAGCACATCTTGTTCGTTTCATTTGAAATCCATTGTGGTGGTGTATAGAGCCAAAAATGTTAGAATTGTGTCGATGTCCCAATATTTATGGACCTGACTGTATGGCCTCAAACTCCTCTCTTAGCGCTTTAACAGACTTGTTGGTCGCTTGCATGTCCTCACGCAGTTTGCGCAATGCTGGAATCAGCACAGAGTCCATCACATCTCTTACTGCCGAATTCACAACCGAATTCAAAGTGCTTTGCTGCTCTTTAAATGCTAGTTCAATGCGGTTAGCAATAGCATCGTCGAGGTCTTCACTGGAGATGTCTGAATCTCTGAATTTTTTCTTCATTGGAGATTGCTCAATCTCTCTTTTCCGATCCCATTTGTCTGCCTTAGCACTCATGATGGGTCCAATGCAGAGTGGTTTAAGTTTTACTGACAGGATCATAAAGTATGTGGCAAAGTGAGCAGAGCGAAAGACTAAGTCTGCATCGCCGTCAAAGGGTCACGTGATCTCCTGTGAGGCACGTTTTATTATGAATGCGCACACTTTATTTAAAGTCTCTTGGACTGTTGTACAGAAACACCCGCCGACTAAAATGATAGAGCTTAGAAGTGCCAGGACAATTTTTCATATAACTCTGATCGGATTTGTCTGAAAGAAGAAAGTTATATACACCTATGCCTCGAAGGTGAGTAAAACACAGGCTAATTTTAATTTTTGGGTTAACGGTCCCTTTAATTATTCTATAACTGTTTTAAATGAATTTTCATAATTTTTGTAAACTCACGAGCAATATTTGTTTTGTTTTGAATTAATATTAAAGTATGGTTATTGTCAACTTCATTAATCAAATTTATTAAATCACAGCACCCTTTGCCAATAAACTAAACACTTAATTACATTTTAGCTTCAACCTTTACCAAGACAGGAAAGTGAGAGGTTAAAAGACAAGGGCTGTGCATTCTACAAAACTTCCTCTTTCAATATACTACAGAAGACTGCTGACACCTTACTGGGACAGACTAGTCTGGGCCTGCCCAGTAGGGCAAAGTGGGTAGCAGTTCCCATGGAAACAGCTTCTTGCCAAGTGGTCAGGTCACTTCTGAAGAAACCAGATCTAACATGGCCACTCAATTAACCAAATAGTTGTTCCAACAGAGAGACCACAGACAAAACAGATGCACACACAGAAGCTACGAATGCTGCTCAAACTGGGCAAACTCAAGCCAAAGTCTCATGATTAATTAGTTACTGATGTGACATCATTTTGGCACAAAACCAAGACGTAATTATGGAGAATAATGGGCCTCTGTCAATGTTTCACAGAAGCTGCATCCATAACTGAGATAAAAACCTACAAAGAATATAGATTTAAACAAATCAATTATGAATGTCACACCAAACCTCCCATTCCCCGGAGGTTATTTGGCAATTTCTTTGACGTCAATGGCAGAGAGGGGGAGTTAAAGGGAGAGTTCAGCCAAAAATGAAAACCCTCATGTTGTTCCAAACCTCTTTGAGTTTCGATCTTCTAACAAACACAAAAGAAGATATTTTGAATAATGTTGATAACCAAACAGTTGACGGTAGCCATAGTATTTTTTTCCCATACAATGGAAGTCAATGGTTACGGTCAACTGTTTGGTTACCATTATTCTTTACTTGTTCATTCTTTTGTGCTCAACAGAAGAAAGAAACTCATACAGGTTTGTAACAACTTAAAGGTGAATAAATAATGACAGAATTTTCATTTTTGGGTGAACTATCCCTAGAAGGAAGATATTACACATTGCAGATTTAAACACGGTGTCACAATGTTTTCTTCTTTTGGAAATGTCCCTTGTTTCACTATGGTATTCTTTAAAGTACCTTGGAGCACCACGTAAATACCACAGTGTTTACACTTGCACAGTACATTTAATAAGTGTGTGCAAACTGTAAATTTTTGTGCCAGTACTACTTAAGTGTCTGATAAGTTTTGTGTTCATAAAGGTCACTGTGGTATTCAGTAGCATTTATATCTTGTTACTTGAAGCCTCATTTCAGTGGCTTCATCTGTGAAGAGTAAGTCACGGCGACAGATTACCACATGACATTTAGCATTAATATGGTAATGTCGCTTTAGTTATTTCACAGTTATGTGCTCTCACCTTTGCGTTTCATGGCGCTCTTGGCATGTGTGATTGCCTCCCACGGAGAGGGGATGTCTAAGAACACCGCATCGGCTATTCCTGTGATGCCAAAGCCATCCTTGCACACATCCTGGTTTCTAACAGTAACCAGGTGAGACACTTTGTGCTCCTTGAACTCCTGCATGGCCTTCTCGGCTCGCTGAGCGTGGAACTCAACCGTGTGCAGGTGGCCGGTGGGAGAGATGGTCCGCAGAATAGAGTGAGACAGGGAGCCACTGCCTGTACCTGGAAGACAGACGCAAAATCTACCGTTATGTAATTACCATTTTTAGATGCTTACACAGAATGTAACAGTTTCAGACACTCTGAATATTAATCAGAATTTGGTTTTATTTCAAATTATGCACCTCACTGCCATAACATTTAAAGTGATAGTTCACCCAAAAATGAAAATACTGTAATTTACTCACCCTCATGTCACTCCAAATCAATTAAACTTTTTTTTATTGAAACCTGAGAGATTTCCCACTATAGAAAGTCTATTCCACCAAAACTTCAAGCTTCAAATATTTTATAAAGAGATTGTAAAATTAAACATGTAAATTTAAAGAGACATGATTGCCATTTAATTTAGGCTTTTATTTACATATAAATTCTGATCAACACACACATTTGAGTTTTAGTCTACCATATTTGATGTGATCAATGTTATGTGCTTGTTCAATGTTTCAATGTAATTAAAAGTCTACTTTTATTATGTTTTTTTTTTTCAATAGACGGACTGAAATAACTTAATTTGTGTTATGAAGATGAACAAAATCTTATGGGTTTGAAATGACATAAGAGTGAGTAAATTATGAAAGAATTTTCATTTTAAGCCAATATTTCAGTTACTAGACATCTCAATGCAAACAACCTGCATATTCCTGTGTTAATCAAAGTTTTGGTCATAATATCCACCAAAAACTTTTTTTTAAATCTGTGGAAAAGGAAATTGAATGTTTACATGTTTACTTGCTATTGGAATATTTCTGTACTATATGTCTTTCAGAATAAAGGCTTAACCTTAATTAGAAAATGACATTCATTAGAAAATGATGTGTATGTAAATGTTGTCAAGACCCTCATCTGCACCAACTAGACCACCTTTACATACACAGGGAGATTCAGATTAACAGGAGAATCAAAATCAAAGCGATTCCACCAATATTAGGCAGAACAAGTAATTTACAGAGGAATTGACAACATTAGAGTGTCTTACACAAAGTCTCTTGATCTAGATTTTACAGTTCATTGCATTGTTGTGTGCTTTTGTCAATGACATGAATGTGAATTAATGAGATGGTTAAGTTGCTGTGTAGATTAACACACACTGCAATAAATAGCAAAAGCAAGCATCTCCAGTATTTCAACGAGAATAGGAGAAAAACTACATGAATGCTTAGTATTCGGTACACTACCATGCATACTGGAATATTCCAATAAAAGAAAACATCTAATCTGTGTAATTAACATGTGCAATAAAAGCATTGATCCTTAATCACGAGAATAACAGAAAAACACAGAATTATGTATTCGGTACACTAAATATACAAATATTGGTCAATATTAAAGTCTAATACATGTGGTATATTGACCTTAATCAGAAAATTATGTGTATATAAAATTGGTCATTTAAAGTTAAACAGCAATCACATGTGCATGAACATTGTGATGCACGTGCATGTGAACACGTTCTGGTGTTAATGACCCATCTTCCTCTTCAAGAATCCATTAGCATGCCTTTTGTTCTCATAGCAACAATAGGGTCAATGTTTGGTCTACAGCGTTGCATTCAGATAGAACAGAATGACTGACGTAAGAACGAGAGGCTCAGCAAGGGAGAAAAGAAATGTCCAACAGAAAACTTTTTAAGTTTTAAAAGAAATGTCCAACAGTATCCTTGAATGGTGATGAACATCAATACTGCACATATGCCAAATCTGTGGCATAGTCAGCCTCACCTGAACGCTGCTCAGATATCAATGTGTTAAACGCAGATCCAGCTCAATGAGTTTGGAGGGCACTGAGGACAGAGCAGTCTGCGCAATGTGTGTGTGTGTGTGTGTGTGTGTGTACGCTCAACAGCAGTTTAATTGATTCATTCAGAACACAAGAGGCCCAACACTTACTGAATGGGCCAAATAGCCAAAGAGTCTTGTCTCCAAGATTTCTCTGCCCACTGCAACCTAACTAGTTAAGTTAATTTTATTTGTAATGCATTTTTCACAATAGACATTGTTTTAGGGGTGCCCCCGAATAGTCGAAGATTCGATGCTTCGATAGGGATGTAACGTATGAAAATTTCTTATCACGATTATAGTGACCAAAATTATCACGGTTATCAGTATTATCACGGTATTGTTAAAATGTGCTGGAGATGTTCAAAAAGTACTGACACATAAATCACTTCAAGTTTTATATTTAAAAATCAACAAATAAAATGATTTTTGTTTGCATAATCACTAAAACAATAATGTTACCAATAAACCTTACATTTCAGCCTTTAAATAAAGAAAAGGGTTAAGCCAAAATTATAATTGATTAATAAATGACAATATGTATTTTATCTGTTCCATAAATAATTCTAGATAACCTATCTGAATTGTTTAAATGTGTAGAATCCACATAAGCTTGTTTTTCATCAACCGGTCAAAATTTACAGCAGGGCATACAAATTCGGCCCGTTTTTGTCCAGACAGAAACTGCACACAGGCTGAATGTAAATATAAGTCTCTGTAAATCCACTCTCTGACAGCAGGTGGCGCTTATAGAAAAGCTGAATTACAGCCGTTTCCCGTAAACTCCGTGGACAAAGCAGTATTGCGATTAAGAACACTTCCTTTAGGTATTACATGGAGCGAAGATGAAAACAAAATGCCATCGAATCGTTTCTGAAGACAGTCAGAACCTTCAGAGGTACATTCATATAATTAATTAATTCATATATTTATTTGTATAATTCCCTCAGGACTCTTAACACCTCCCAGCTTTTCCGCCCTAGTTTCACTCAAAACAAAACTAACGTTACTCTGCATGCTGTGCGCACGTGAGACTGTTTCTTAAAACTGTGCTTTATGCTGGACAGTATTTATTTATCGTGAGTTGTTCAAATCGCGGTAATCGAATACAGTTTTAATGATAATTAAAACGAAAAATGACGGAATTGCTTCCACTTGTGCGCAGCTTGTTACAGTACCAAGTTCTGATTGGCCAATCCCCGTTATTTAGTTCGTAAATTATCATAAGTAGAGAATTTTAACATTTCATGTGCATGAAAAGTTTTACGTAATACACACAATTAATAATCCAAAGGGGATGGTAAGGGGGGGATGCTTTTTGTCATTTTTTTCGACCAGGGGGATCCCCCTGCATCCCCCCTCAATTCGAGCCCTGCGTATAGGATGCATTTGGTTGAGTTACGCTGCAGTAAAACGCTTCATTGTAACATAGTACTAAGGTGATTATCTCTTCAGCGCGCAGCGCGAGCAGGACAAACAACAATACAGAATATTAATGTTAAAATATTTGAACTTCTGCAGCTAGACCGTATGCGACTGCCCGACTGGATGTGAAGTATTCTATTAAAAACTATGAGCGTAAGGTTAGAATTACCAATATTTTGTTCACTTTAACATTATTCTTTAAACATTATTTCTGTAAAATGCTGCTTTAGAATAATTATGGCAGAAATTATTATTTTATAATCATTACTTACGTTGATACGCCCCATAAAACATACAATGTTTTTATTTTGGGGATCATGATTTGTGACGATGCATTCATACTAGGGCTGCTCGATTATGACAAAAATCATAATCACGATTATTTTGGTCAATATTGTAATCACGATTATTTAACACGATTATTAGCGGGCCGTATAACCAAATTTTTTTTTTTATGCAAATCTAAAGTATTCAGTTAACAGCCTACTATAGAAATTGAATAATCAAATGTAAAATAAAACAGCATAGTCTTCACTGTAAGAATTAAACTTCCTTTGTTTCTTATTAAAGCTACAAAAGACCTTCTGTGAAGAGCAGTGAGTGATTTTGTCTTTGTCTTTTGTTGTTTGATTAATATTAAGCACACAGTCGCAGCAGGAATATTAGTGCGCTGTCACTTTAAGAGCCGCACGGATCCAATTTACTGTTGCACGCGTATTTTCAGTATCATCTGTTTACATTAATTTATTACATAACCGACGAGGGTTTACATGAATAATCACTAAGCGCCGCATTTTGACACATTTTTGCGTGTATTTGAATGAATGAATGAATGAATGATGCATTTATATAGCGCTTTATTGTGTATTGCCATACACCCAAAGCGCTTTACAATCATGTGGGGGGTCAATCCTCAACCACCACCAGTGTGCAGCATCCACTTGGATGATGTGACGGCAGCCACAGGACAACGGCGCCAGTGCGCTCACCACACACCAGCTACAGGTGGAGAGGAGAGAGAGATAGAGCCAATCAAGTGGATGGGGATTATTAGGAGGCCATGATAGACAAGGGCCAGTGGAGGGAATTTGGCCAGGACACCGGGGTTACACCCCTACTCTTTACGAGAAGTGCCATGGGATTTTTAGTGACCACAGAGAGTCAGGACCTATTTGACCGTTTAGGCGCATACGTTCAGCTAAAGGATGACTTTACATGTCTGTGCTCTGCTCTGTCTCTGAGCGCATACACAAATATCCTCCTGAGGAACAGCGCAAGTTCTCTTTCGCGCTTTTTAAAAACATTAATAAATCTAATCAACTTTAATAACTCAAGCACGTCCAATTTTGCAAAAGTAACGTTACATGATTTTACCGATTTACACGTGAAAATGGGCTTTTATGGAGGAGTGAAAGCGCACTGCTGGAAAGGGGGCGGAATGGGGCGCCATAATCGTTTTATCTCGATTATTGTATTTTCATAATCGTTGGAGGTTGAAATCGAAATCGAAACTGAATTTCGATTAATTGCACAGCCCTAATTCATACATTAATTATATTCATTAAAATTATTCATTTTACCATTGGTGAATATGCCGAGGTGACAGTTGCTGCACGACCAGTTTGAAAGTTCTGTGCGACTGCCACTAGGGGGAGAAATGCGACAGTCATGTCCGAATGTCATGTGCAGTGGAAAGGCGGCCTAAAGCCCCGTTCACACTACAAGCAACACTTAGCGACAAAGCGACACGATCCCATTAATTTCAATGGAGAGCTGGCGATTTCCGGCGACACGAGCGACAGCGACCGTTGGCGACCGGATGGGGCGTGTCCAGCGATGCGACAAAGTTCAGAATCCCTCAACTTTATGCAAATGAAGAGCGACATTCGGGAGCGACAGCCAATAGGAAAAAAGACGGTTGAGCTCACGTGATTGTTCTCCTCTCAGCCGTAGATAAACATACTCAATGGAAAAAAGTAGGCTCTGTTTCTCATTCATTTTTGTTTGTATGTACGGACTTAATTCATATTTATATTATATTTAGTATTTTGCCTCCAAAATGTTTGTATGTAGCGGCAAGAAACCTAATTTGCTGTCAAGGCAAAGTCACTGCTAGTGTGAACGCAGCTTAAGGCGGATTCATACTTCTGCGTCGGACCTACGCCGTAGCCTCTAAGCCGTAAGCTGTGCGTCAGTTTTCATTTATACTTCTGCGTCATCGTCTGCGTCGACGTGCAGTACACATGAGGACCGCTAGTCTGCAGTGTCCACTGCAGTGTAACCCGCAGTACCACGGCAAAAGCCGAAGAAGCAGCTCGTCGGAGAAGCCGTGACGGCTGCAAATAAATATCAAATCATTAAATCATTATTTAAAACTCCAAAAAGGAGACAACAACGGAACAGGAGAAGATGGCATTCTTTCACTCTGCACAAGGACGTGTACCACGGCAGATCAACATTGTTTGTCATGGCCTCTCGGACAACTAGTGATGTATAAAGCTATGTAGTATAATAAATTATAAGACACTTGTTATTTGCTTTGTTTTATTTTAAATAAGAAGGTGTAACATTAAACTATATTACAGTGCTCATAAACGCACACAAAACTCAAGTACATATGGAGGGAGGGGTTCTAGCAGACCAATCACAGCGCTTGCATTCCGCGTAGAATTGACGCGCTGTTAGATTTTTGGAGAGGTGTACGTCAGGTATGGCGTAGGCCTGTGTGTCTCTGCATAGGCTACGGCGTAAATTCGACACAGAAGTATAAATTGGGCTTTAGTCGGGGACACCCCTACATTGTTTCAAAGCAGTTTACATAAATCATGATATTATTATCTATATAATCTATGTAATCACTTTACGTGAGCGTACTGTATGTGTGCTGATAAAGTTGGATATACTTCTATATCGAGCTTTGTATAGAGAGATGTGTGATAATGTGGTTTATTCGGTTTATGGATAGAATATCATATAGTTCAAACCCCAATATAGGAAAGAAAAAAATTGGTTTATGGATAAAATATCATAGTTCAAACCCCAATATATGAAAGAAAAGAAAAAAGTAAATTTTCATGCACCATTTTAAAGGAGACATATTATGCACCTTTTTACAATATGTAATATAAGTCTCAGGTGTCCCCAGAAATGTATCTGTGAAGTTTCAGCTCAAAATACCCCACAGATCATTTATTATATCATTTTGAAAATGCCGATTTTGAGTGGAAGCAGAAACATGCTGTTTTCGCACCTGTCTCTTTAAATGCAAATGAGCTGCTGCTCTCCGCCCCCTTTTCCAGAATAGAGCTGCACAGCTTGTACCTGCTAAAAACATCTGTTTTGGTTCTGATTATCCTGTTTATCACATGAAATCATGCGTTTTAAACCATATTAGTTTAAACTTCTGAAATACGGTTTTCTGAGTGCACACATCCGAAGCATACGGACAGAAAGCGGCTGTCACACAGCATGTGAGTACTAAACTTAAGTTCTCATTCACACACAAGTTTACGTTAAAAAACATACAAGTTACAAAAACAGTCGGTTATGTCTGTGAAGGTAAACAGCTGGGAAATAAATCGCATGATTATTTTAGATCTGTGTGGCAGCAGCAATATACAGTAAATAAATCAATAAATCCACTGCTCTGTTGTCTCCTCTGAGGCTGGGTCTAAATAGTGTTCTGTGCTAGTCTATGCAGCCAAAGGCAGAACAGTTAGCATGTTTTGCTCAAACTTTCACCATGGCATTAGAACTGCTACACCGTTGTCGCTTGCGAAATCAAAATGACGGCGTCGTGGGTGGAAACTTACAGATTAAGGGGCGGTAATATTTTGAGATCCCTTTGCCATGTCACTAGGCAAGTTTACTGGGTTAATCTTTTTCATGTTTCCTTGGTTGGTAGATGCACCAGGGACCCGATTATAGCACTTAAAACCTGGAAAAGTCAGACTTTCATGATATGTCACCTTTAAATTCTATGTCTATAAGATTCATTTTTCTCTGCTTACTTGCATGTCATGTGACCAATTACCAACATCAGAGAATTAAGAACATGCACATGTGTTGTTAAATAATTGTCCGTTACAGAAGCACAAGCCAAAATTCAAAGACTTGCCAAAACACACAGACAGACAACGGGTTAAAATAGTAGTAGTGTTTGTTTTACAAGATGTAATTTGATGGAATGTTTGGGTTTCAATTTTACAACAAACTTGAAGAGTTTCTTCTTGACAAGTAAGCTAAACTGATTTTAAACTAAAGTGAAATTGAAAGTATCCCTCTTACACATGTTGGGACATGCTTTCATTTTTACCTGGGGCCTATAGCATGAAGTCGGTTTAGCTGGCTAGCCAGATAAGTTTAAGTTTAGTTTGTGACATCATTTTCAACTAAAAACAGTGTTTTGGTCATTCATTTACATGACAACAGCAATTTGGAAGCCTGAAAACACAAACAGAGAGCTTTGAAAAATGGCAAGTTTTTGAAAACAATAAACTGTATAAATATAAACTATGAAAATGTGATGTCATACGCACGAGTATTACATGTTCAGTCTATAGCAGGGTCTCAAACTCAATTCCTGGAGGGCCACAGCTCTGCAGAGTTTAGCTCCAACCAGCTCCAAATCACACCTGCTTGGAGTTCTAGTAATCTGAAGACCTTGATTAGTTGGATCAGGTGTGTTTGATTAGGGTTGGAGCAAAACTGTGCAGAGCTGTGGCCTACAGAATTGAGTTTAGACCAATGGTCTATAGCAACTCTGCTCCAACACACAAACCATGCAGTAGTTGGAGGGCCGCAGCCCTACAGAGTTTAGTTCCAACTCTGCTCCAACACACAAACCATGTAGTTTTCAAGGCCGTTTCTCAAACGGAAGGCTGCATCCTCTGGAGGTCACATTTGTAGGCTGCATACGTCATCGAGCCTGGTTTATTTCAGTTAACTGAGCATTACATTCGCGAGTCAAAAGCATATTACAACAATTTACACTTAACTAAGAATAATGGTCAAATTTATAACCATTTATATTCTAAAATAAGATCTTTGTGACGTATGCAGCCTACAAATGTGACCTCTGGAGGATGCCTTCCATTTGAGAAACGGCCAAATAAGCCTGAAGGACTTGATTAGCTGGATCAGGTGTGTTTAATTAGGGTTGCATCTAAACTCTGCAGGTCTCCGGCCCTCCAGGAACTGAGTTTGACACCCCTGGTCTATAGGAATGTGTATGTGTGTAGGTGCATAGTGTTTCTTTACAGTGACATCGCCAACTACTGGCCTGGCATGCAAAATACAGCGTTTTTAGTCGTTTTTGTGGATCTGTATAAACTGGAATTGTTTACGATAACTTTTTCATCTGTATGCTAAAAAAAATTGCGTTTTTAGTATAACTGTTGTCGTGTAAACGTACCCTCAGGTTTAAAACCGGAGTTGACAGAGAAAGTTCATGATCCATGTCTCTGACTGCATCGTTTTGTCAGCTCAAAACTAATTCTGTAACCCTGAGTATTGAAGATCTCTAAAAAAAATCTGATAAAAACCTTTTGATGGTTCACAGCTGAAGAAAGACTCATTCTTACCTGACTCGCAGACGACAGAGCCTGGTTTGAGATCCAGCATCAGTGTGATGTTGGCAATGTCTGTGGTGTAGAGGATCTGTGTTCGGTGGGGAAGGTTGACCGTCCACAGCTCTGGTGTGGGGTGAAGCACGTAAACCCAACCACCCTTACTGCAGGTCACTTTGGAACCAAACCGTTGTCCAATCAGGTCGCTGGAGTGCCGGATGACCCCATAGCGGGTCTGCGTCTGCGCTCCCGACTGGACTTTGATAGGCATCATGGACTCATGACCCAGGAAGATAATGACGACATCCCCTTCTTGGATGATCTCGGAGTATTCCACAAAACTCATGAGGTACAGGGGGTTCAGCTTCAATGAAGAGTGCAGCCTTGACACTCTGCCATAAATGAAAACACATGAACATATTATTTTCATAAGCTGGTACACAAAACATTTACATTCATAATTAAATTCACTCATTTTACTGTATAGACCTAACTGAATATTCATACCAACTTAAAAAAAAAAAAAAGAATATCATTGTGTTTCTGTAAAACCTAGACTTTTAGAAATTATCTCTCTCTCTGGTCAAACTCAGATACTTTATTAATGTTAAGTTGATTATGAACACAACTGCAAAGTTGAGGTGCAGTTAGATTACTTTAGATTGTCAAATTAACGTTTTCAGTCTTTTTAAATCCTGATAATGTCACAAGTTCTGTACTTTTAGACTGAGACAAACCAACAAATGCAAACAAACAAACGTTACAAATCCACTGTGCAGTCACTTCTTGTAGGGTTATGCTTTATTGGCTTTTGTCAGACTTTCTTGTCATACTCAAGAAAGCTGTTTTTAAACTTTTCCATTATACAAAAGTAAAAATGAAAAAGACACACTTGAAATATTTCCCTCTTTATGTCGAGTACATAAATAAATTACACAAAAAATGCTCAAACCAATGAAATGACAAGAGTCTAATATTACCATTAAATAACTATAATAGTTACTTATATTTTAGTATCAAATAAAGATGGAAGAGATGTATTTTCAGCCGATTCTTGAAGAATCGTTAAAAGTTCTTGAAGTGTTAGACTGATACTAGCAGAAATTAATGACTTTAAAAATTAAGTTTAATATTGTTTCAATATGTTGATTTATATACAGACACACACAAACCTATAAATAAAGCAATAAAAATAATTGTAAAGATTGATGACGTGGTTGACGTAACACGATCCTCATTTTATTTATGTATAACATGGTGATTTTTTATTTATAGGTTAATACGTATACATACCTACAAATTGACCAATAAATAAATAAATGAATACATAAATAAATAAATTATGATTATCACGTTACACGCCAAACACTCAAAGTCCAGTCAGTGTGTAACGTATTTTGATTTAAATGTTTGTAAACCGTTAAAGTGTCCGTTAGTCAGACTCAACACTGCCAGCATCTGTGTACCTGTAACGTTAGTCCTGAGACGGTTCATAACAGCAAAACAAATGGGTCAGATGTAAGTTAACCTGTTAATAATCCATTTACTCATCTTTGTGAACATTTCTATTATTTCATGTGCAAGACTCAGCAAGGTCACTGGTCTTAATGACAACACGAACAGGAGAAATAGCAGAGCTAAATGCGCTAAAAAGCGACTTGGATTATATGAGAGCCGAGATATGCTCGATTATTTAGAGATATAACGTTAAATCTTTTAACAAACAGCATGTTTACAGGAGGGCTACACTGAATATGAAATAACGGTTTTTGAAATACCATTCATTACATCGCAAGCAAACTTAATATTTATTTTCAAAGAGTAACAACACAGTAACGTTACACATGCGGTGCTTGAATGGAAACGCGTCACGTGTTTGAACACACATCGCTCGAAATAAAGATATGTTTAACACAAAGAAACGCAGAAACTCACCGTTGCTTCAGCAATATTTATATTTGGGAAGGAGCAGAGAGAGTACAGCACGTGTGTGCGATAGTTTGCTCGATAAACCGCGTGTAGGTTCAAGTCGCGGTCTACAGAGCGGATCTTCACCTCATGTGGATGGACTCAAGCTCATGTGAACGCGTTGCTCTCCATTTACAAATCAATGGCTAGTCGCACAACTCAATCTGTCACGGGAAAATGATGTAAGAGCTTTTTAAAGGAACAGTATCTGTTGCTTAAAACATTTGCGTGGTGGTATAGAGTCACTAGGACGGTGTTTTCCAGTCCCGTAACCCAAATAATAAGGCTGTATGTAACAAGTATCCTTTCAAATCAGAAATGTGCTCATAAATCATACTATAATGTATTCAATTTAGCATTATAATTAACATTCTTAAAAACACATTTAAGCAAAAACAATCAATACTGTGGATGACAAACAGCAACACATATACATCCACACAAATGTATAAGACTTTCACACATTATGTTGTTTGTTTTAATCTAAATCTACTACACTCGTAACATAATTTTTTACAGGTCAAACACTTTCCAAGTCAATTTGCATGGGAATTACAATTACTTGATTAGGATATAAACTTAATTAAATTAAACTTACATTTTCTTATAATTATATATTTGCACATTTTATATATACTACATATTCGTTGAGCGCAGTCAAAATATTCAAGTTCTTCCAATGGGATGGACTGCAAATAGCAGCCAATGGGAGCGGCTTTCCTGTACTATAAAACAAACTCTCCATCACGATCTAGTGCTGGAGAACAGACAGACGACACATAGTTCATACTCCTACCGGAAAAATAGGGATCTTTGTCTCCGCTCAGTCTTCCTCTAGCTCTAGCACCCCACAACCCACGGTAAGGCTTCATTGAGAAGTTTTCATCTCTCATTAAACTAGTTGCTTAAGCGTGATCGAAATTTAAAATGTATTAAGAAAAAAAAACTTTTATAAACTGCGCTGAATGATTCTGGATAAGCTTTAAGACTTGCTTTTTAGTGCATCGTTGTATGAAGGGCATTAGACGCATTGAAAGGGATCGATCGGCTCAGTATTAGAGATTCATATGTTAACAATAATCTTATATGATTTGAGGTCCTATATCATGCCTTTTCTGAACATTATTAGGCTTTTTGTGAAAGAAAGCGTCCCATTTGCAGGTCATGATCAATGACAGCTCACTCTTTCTCTGTCGTTGAAGTGGTGCACGTCCAGTGGACGCCCAGTTTTAAGTCATCGATAGCATCGATCGTACTTTTGCGCAAAAGTTTGAGCATTTCAGTGTAAGTTACAGCACAACGATGAGCAGATATTTCGTGTTGAAATAGATCTGAACCATCTGGCGAGCTTTCCCTAACTCACCCTTCAAGAAGGAATGGGAAATGTTTTGAATTTAACTTTTTTTTTCGATACCTCTCAACGATTCCGGATTCTTTTAGTAGTTTTTGAGTATGAAATATTTGTAATAATAATAATAATAATTTCTTATTACATGTACTACCGTCTTCCGTTTGTTTCCAACTGATAACATCGTTTCAGTTTGTAACAGATACAGCAAATAAAAAAAATGTAATACAATTATTTCAAGTACATATTTTAAGGTACATAGATTTAAAATAACTTTTCACATCATGAAAAGTCACAGTTCTTGGTTCAGTTCCAGTCGGACATAACGAAAGTAATAGCTTTCGGTTCATATGTAAATTGGATTAATTCTGTAACCGCTCAGACTGACGCGGCTTTGATTCACTATAAAGAATCGACTCATAAGAATCATTCATTCGGCCATCGTACTTGATTGAATGTGTTTGATACACTAAAACGAATCAGTTTCTAGGAGTCATTCATCACGCTCTAGATTCAGAGTCATAGCGACCAAATAGGGCAACATTTTACAGCTTTTTTGGTATTATTTATTACAATTTTTAAGGATGGTGTCTATGCAGATAAAGGATTCCCTACCCTATGACTATTTTTGTGGAACCATATCACATATTTGACATTATCAGTGTAATTTAACACTAATCACGTGCATAAAAATATGTAGGCCGTCGAACTCTTTCACTGCATCCATATTTCTCCAAAAAAAAAGTATTTTCCAGATTCATTCAAATGTCAAGATGGGAGTTAGTGTTGAACCTCTTGGCTTAATTTCACATTCAGTGTAACCACCGTTATTTTCCATCCCATTCCCACCACCACGCTCAGGGAACAGCAGCCATGCCTTTCGGGAACAGTCACAACCAGCTGAAGATGAAGTTCTCCTCTGAGCAGGAATATCCCGACCTCAGCAAGCACAACAACCATATGGCCAAGGTCCTCACACCGGCACTGTATGAGAAGTTGCGTTCCAAACAGACACCCAGCGGGTTTACACTGGACGATGTAATCCAGACGGGGATAGATAACCCAGGTAAAGACCCCGAAACAACTCAAAGTCCTCCAAAAGACCACTTCTCAAGCACTTTTAGAACATATAGGGGCTTTGCGAGCAGAAAGAAGTATGATTAAACGGTGACCTTGCTGACTCATTGTTTCAGTGCAGAGGGCTTCGTATAAAAACAGTTCCTGTATAGATAAAACCAATCTGCCCGTGCAAAATACAATGGCATGGCAAATCCCATTCTAGCTGTCCACGTGAAGACTTGACCTGAAAGATATCATGAACATTCACCTTTCTTAGTCAATTTAACAGTGTATTTGGTAAAACAAATGGCGCTTACCCATTCAGAACAGAACAGGTGACTTCAACCTTCGACAGCAGTGCGTGGTATTTTTACACCCCATGTGTTGTTGTATTTATTTAGCAATGCTAAACTAGCCAGGTTGACCATCAAGCCGCGGCCAGCTGAGGAAGAGTATCCAGACCTCACACAGCACAACAACCATATGGCCAAGTACCTCACTCTGGACGTGTACAAGCGCCTCCGTCAGCGCTGCACGCCCAACGGCTTCACCATAGATAACGTCATTCAGACTGGAGTAGATAATCCTGGTAAAAGAACACGCATAGTCTGTCAGGGCCAGGGTTAGATAGTCCTGAGAGAAATCCCATGATAAATGTTAAACATGGATTTTTTTTGTAGGCCTAAGTGTTGGCATCTGATTGCATGGCTCCTAATTTGTGTACATGAACTTGTTTCCCATCTCAGGCCACCCCTTCATTATGACTGTGGGTTGTGTGGCTGGGGATGAGGAGACCTATGAGGTGTTCAAGGAGCTACTGGACCCTGTTATTCAGGACAGACATGGAGGATACAAACCCACAGACAAACACAAGACCGACATCAACCCCAATAACCTCAAGGTATGAAGTTGAAAGGACAGATCACCCAAAAATGATTTTGTCGTCATTTTCTTCTGTGGAACATTATTAAAGATATTTTGAAAAATGTTTTTGGCCACAAAAGTTAGTGGGGTCCACAACATCATGAGACCTCTTTGATCACTAATATTTGGTACAGTGATATCGCTTATTTAAAGACTAAAACTTTCTGTTTCTGCAGGGCGGTGATGACCTGGACGCCAATTATGTGCTGAGCTCTCGCGTTAGAACAGGCAGGAGCATCCGCGGATTCTGCCTGCCGCCCCACTGCAGTCGTGGAGAGAGAAGAGCTGTTGAGAAGCTTTCTGTGGAAGGTATGTCACTGTAGCGCTGCGGTAAACATTGGTTTATTTGAAACCGGATGAAACGTCTGCTGCATCCCAATTTGCAGCAGTCCTAAATAGTATTCGTAAGTAGAATTAGTGTGTCCCAAAATGTAGTATGTTAAAATTTTCCAGTGAAAATTTGAAGTGTAGGTCAGTGTATACTGTAATGGCTGATATTGCCCACAGTCCTTTGCACTTTGGAGGAGGATTTGGTTCAGAACTACAAAAGAATCCTTAGCATGAATGACCCCGTTTATAGTCTGGCTGGTTATGATCCATAGATGTGGTTTTGGCATGGTAGTATGCCCCAAAGTACGCCTAATCTCCTTTGAAGATTAAACTTCTTTGAAACTACACACTCAAAAGTATGATATTTTTCCTCACAGAGTACATACTTTTAGGGCATAGTATAAGTAGGCAAACTGGAATGCATTATTTATGTTTCTGAAACTTAGGCCTGGTCATGTGGCTCCCTCTAGTGGTGATGAGTATCATCCACTATGACTGGACCAACAAAAATATTCCTTTCTTAGACATTTTAAGCTGTGGTCTATGACAGTATTTCTTAAGAAATCATTTATTGAAAGATATTGGATTTACTCACAGATTGGTTTGCTCTGTCTGTAGCTCTGGGTGTTCTGACTGGAGATCTCAAAGGAAAATATTATGCCTTGAAAAACATGACAGAGGCTGAACAGCAGCAGCTCATCGATGACCATTTCCTGTTTGACAAGCCTATCTCTCCTCTGCTGCTGGCCTCAGGGATGGCTCGTGATTGGCCTGACGCCAGGGGCATCTGGTCAGTGTTCTGGTTTGTCCTTAATGCACTTCGTGTGCTACATTCATAGAGTGTTTTTTATAGAGAAGGAACCTACTTCCTGTCAGTTTGTTCCAGATTCTTCAAATACAGGTAGCACCAGCGTTTTGTTCTGCATATATATTTACACTACACTAAAAACATGCAGCATTAAAAAAAAAGTGCTGAGAAAATTCTAAATGTTTTGGTTTTTAGTATCGGCTTGACAATAATAGAACTTTAATTGAAACTAAATTTTTGATCCTAGAATTTATCCTAAGGTGTCCTTCTTACTGTGTAATTATACATTTAAGTACAGAGTAATATTAATTAACGTACTTAATACAGGAATAGTTCATTTTAATTATGCATGATTTGCTGTTATTACTGTATTAAGTATATGTAATTTGTAACAAGCTGTAAATGTAAAAAAATAATTAATTCTAGTTAAGTATTGCATTTCTGTGCTTGGTTTAGAAGACATTCCCTCACTCATTTTCTCCTCGTCTCCAGGCACAATGATAACAAGACATTCCTCGTGTGGGTGAATGAGGAGGACCACCTGCGTGTCATCTCCATGCAGAAAGGTGGCAACATGAAGGAGGTCTTCACCCGTTTCTGCACAGGTCTCACTAAGGTATTACATCATTGTGGTCCTAAAAGCCCATTCACACCAAGAACAGTAACTATAATAGCGCCCACACTAATACACAATAACATTGTTTATTATAAGCATAATGCAGCTTAAATAGCTGAAGCTCTTCAAAGTCAGAGGATTCTGATTGGCTGTCAAATTATAATTTTTTTTGTTTATGGGATGGAAAACTTCTGAAAGTGATTGTGAAATAGTCCACATACTGTCTCATTCCTCTTTCATTATCATTATTGTTCTGTCATGAATGGCCTTGATGATGATTTCTGGTGCATGCAAACACTAGATAGCTGAGCTGCAATAAGCGCTAACTGATTGTTTCTTCCTTTTCAGATTGAGGAGTTGTTCAAAAACAAGGGTCACGCGTTCATGTGGAACGAGCATCTTGGCTACGTCCTCACCTGCCCATCCAACCTCGGCACAGGCCTGCGCGCAGGAGTGCACGTCAAACTGCCTAATCTCAGCAAATACCGCCAGTTTGAGGAGATCCTCAAGAGACTGAGGCTGCAGAAGCGTGGAACAGGTAGGAACCGAACCGACTTGAGCTGCAGTAGATTTAAACCGCACAACACAGTGTCATGAACAGAAATATAGAGCGCAAATTGATGCCAATAAGTAAGAAATGGTGCCTTTGTTCATTAGGTGGTGTGGACACTGCAGCTGTGGGTGGTATTTTTGACATCTCCAACGCTGACCGCTTGGGCTTCTCTGAGGTGGAGCTGGTGCAGATGTTGGTGGATGGTGTCAAACTGCTGATAGAGATGGAGAAACGGCTAGAGAAAGGCCAGGCCATTGAGGACCTCATGCCTGCTCAAAAGTAGACTCACTCCAAAACCTCACTTCCCACATTCTTCTCTCTCCACATCCCCCCCACCTTTGTTCATTGATTGACTGTTTGTTGACTTGTTCTTGGAAGACATGATTTATTTAAGGGTCCTTGTCTCTGCTCTAGTGAGTTCTTGTTACTCATACAGATGTCACAGGGCAAAAGATGAATGAGAATGTCAGAGAATAAAATTTGGCTTGTGTTGACCTGCTTTGTCTGTCTTCACTGTTCTATCATGTTGACAGTTCCGGGATTCCTATACCTTTTCACTAATTAATTTCCATGACTTTTACAGTTATTCATGATTTGAGAATAATTCAAGAATTTTTAGAAACTATTTTATAGAGATCACACAAACTGCAATTCCTACCCAATGCAATAGTCTAGAACTATAATTTGAAATATAATTTAAATATTAAAATGAGATACTTTTACTCCGCAAGGATGCATTAAATTGATTAAAAGTGACGGTAAAGACATTAATAATGTCTTTACAAAAGATTTATTTTTCAAACAAATAATATGGCTTCCACAAGTATTAAGCATTGTCCTTCTGTTTTCAGCTTTGATAATAAATGTTTCTAGAGCAGCATATTAGAATGATTTCTGAAGGATCATGTGACACTGAAGACTGGAGTAATGATACTGAAAATTCAACTTTACCGTTACAGGAATAAATTACATTTTAAAATCTATTCAAGTAGTAAACAGTTATTTTAAATTGTAAAAAAATTTCACAATATTTTCTGTTTTAACTGTATTTTTGATTAAATAAATGCAGCCTTGATGAACAAGAGACTTCTTCCAAAAACTAAACAAATCATACTTTGAAACTCTTACCAGTTTCTTTGATTTGATTCAGCTGAAAGCTACAGCTCAACAGGAAGAGCCAGAAAAAAAGAGATGAGATGAAAAAGAGGCAATACAAATACGGAAATCATTTTGTAGCTGTATTAGATCTCTGCAATGAACACTGTGACAAGTTACAGATAGTTTAATGGAATCTGTGGTAAATCTTATAAGTGAAAGATTACAAGATGCCCTCTTGGTTTCAGAGAACTCCAACAAAACAGTATGAAAATGTGTACTTGCCACATAAAGTACATTATTTACACAAAAAATACATCTGAGTGGGCAAAAGTGAAATAAATTATAAAACATCGAAATGTTGCTCTTAATAACATTCAAACGGTGAAACTGAGCTCAAATCAGGTTTACTGCAGCCGCTTTCAAAGACGAGCACCCTCAATACATAGAGGCGCAGAGCAATTTTTCAAAAAGCAAATCAAGATTCGGGCAAAACCCTTTAACACAAGAGCCGCTCAAAACACACGATACTTAAAACCACCACAGAATAGTGCCTGTTAAAAGGCTAAAACAAAACGAAACCCCACAAATCTCCATCTAGCGTCCATTTCCTGAATGATCAGCCTCAACTCATCCGTTTGCAATGATGGCGATGGAGTTCCTCTCTGAACATTCTCAGAGCTTCATACAATCGTAACACTGAAAGATTCAAACCTGTTCTTTTTACAGCATTTAACGACTTGCACGATAATACGATAATTGTGTGACCGATGTTAAGAAATTATTGCTTTAAGCAATGTTAAAGTATATACATTTTTTCAAATACATGTAAGTGGTTTATTAAAAAAAAAAAAAGGAAAAAAAAAACATTCGGAAACCGCTACTTTATGATTGTACAGCTTAATTTGTTTGTCTATACTGAACCATTTCATAAATTTCTCTATGTAGTTACATTAAAGATATATTCATAGCTTGAGTTCGCCTGCAACTTTGGAAGCAATGTTCTTAAAAGTGATGGAATTGCCAGATATCCTCTTAAAACGGACACCATTAAGTGAGAGCCGGGGCAGTTTGCAAACCTCCATCTCCCATTGGACGAGGCTGTCGCTGTGGCTGTCCCCGTGGGCACAGAGAAGCAGAAAGCTTTCGCGCTGCTGGTGACTGCAGCTGTTGGCGTCCAGAACTTTGCAGATCTCATTTATGATGTCGGCTGGCTCCATGGTGCTGGTGGTGTTCATACTCCAGGTGAAACGGAGAGAGCGGGGTTTCCCGTCTTTTCCATCTTTCCCTTCATCTTTCTGCTGATCCCCAGATACATGGCGACTGCGGGACGGGAATGGAAAGAGAGAGAGGCAAGGTTAAAGCAATGGTTGGAGAAGAACTTTTCTTGTATTTGAGGTTACTAATACACTAAGACTTGATCACAATGGTAGTGAAGAATCAGTGCAGCAGCTGCATGCATGGGTTATCATCACACATGGGAATTAATGCCGATCAAATGCACAGCAAACTAGGGCATGCACACATGCAGCTCATTTTTAATGCCATGTAACAAAATAGGGCTCGGTGATATAGTAAAAAAAAAAAACAACAATCAGCAGGTTATTATTTTCAACATACACTAAAAGTTTGGGTTTGACACACACTGATCAGTGGTTTGATTTTTTTTTAAAGTCGCTTATGCTCACTAAGTCTGCAATTATTTGATTAAAAATAAACAGTAAATTGTGAAATATTGTTGCAATTTAAAATAAATGTAATATATTATTAAATATTAATAATTTATTCCTGTGATGTCAAAGCTGAATTTTCAGCATCATTAGTTCAGTCTTCAGTGTCACATGATCATCCAGAAATCATTCTAATATGCTGATTTGATGCTCGAGAAACAATGTTGAAAACAGTTGTGCTGCTTAATATTTTTGTGAAGATTGATACTTTTTTACAATATTTTTTTGATGAAAAGAAAGTTAAAAAGAACAGTATTTGTTTGCGATAGAAATATTTTGTAACATTATAAATGTCACTTAAAGAAGTCACTGTCACTTTATCAATTTAATGCATCCTTGGCTAAAAAAAAGAAAAGAAAAATAATTTACTGAATCTAAACCCATATCTTGATATTAGGTATTTTTAAATAATAGCTTAACATTTCCAAATCAGTAGAACCACCACTTAAAATGAACAGCAAGCATGTTTTAATGCAAAATGTTTTATGAAAGAATTAAGATTATTTTATATTTTATTTTTTTTGTGTGTGAAAATCTAGTTAAACTGTTTATCACCTAAACGAATTTTAGTTATATGCAATTTAATATTAAATATAGTAATAAACTAAAATATGTACTAAAATATTTGAATATACATTCTAAAAAAAGCCACATTTATTCAGTAACACTATTACCAAATATTTATTACCACTACAGTCTGCAAAACTAGACTAATGATGCTCTCTGGCAAAATAAAGTGCATTAAAATCATTTTGATACTCGCAGTGTTACATAATTTCAAATAACCAGCTTAATCAATATGAATGTACTGTTAAAAAAAAATAAAAAAAAATATTTAACATGATATCACCCAGCCCTAATGTAAAAAGAGAAGAAAAAAAGCACATCACTCAAACATTCAACATGAATAAAGCAGACTAATGGCCCTCGTGCTGTACACACTACACTAACATACACTCTGATCTCTCATACAGAGGGAGACGGAAAATATATGTCCACAACACACGAAAAGAATCAACCAGGAGAGGAAGTAAGGGTTTCCACAGTCACTGACACCTCACCTTGAGCCCTCAAATCTCCCGCTTCTCTCAAACTCGGTTGAGACTCTTTTATTGTTTATTTGTTGAAAGGTTAGCGATCACAATGGAGCAAAAAGGAATGGACAGAGAGAGACAGAAAGGGAAAAGGAAATCATTTTTAGTCATTTTAGAGCAAATCACTACACACACAATGAGATAGATAGAGAGAGACTGAATGAATGAGAGAGCAAAAAAGGGACAACAAACAACAAAAAGAGGTAAGCAAAAAGTGAACCCCCACAAAGACTTGGTGTCATCAGCATGTTGGACAAAACACAAAAACAGCTTATACAAGACTCTTACGATCAACTTGGACACCTGAATATGTTCACTAGTTTGTCACCATGCACTCATTTGAACTGCCATGCTGCTTCCTTCAAAGAATAATATACATCTAGAAGTTCACTGAAAGAGTGCATCATGGGTAAAAGCCTATTCTGAGCGCTGGATGCTGACATCAGACGCATATACAGATATAGAGGACGTGTCTATACATACAATATATACTGTGCTCTTCACATGCGAGAGGGTGCGTGTCGTAGTGCGTTTATGGATACGCCATCGTTTCGGACCAAAATCGACAGACAAAACAGTCGTTCACTTTCTCTCTCTCTCACACACACACACACAGACTTTCAATCTCCATTAAACACAATGTGAAGTTGTAGCTGTTTGTGCGTTTAAACGAGCCCTTACTCTAGACACTCTTCATCTGCGACACTCTATAACTGCCTATAGCCAGAGCTGCTGAATCTGGAAGAAAAGAGCAGTTCAAAGCCGACAAAAAGAAAGAAATTAAACTGGTGGACGCAAATAAAACAAATAGCCATTACAGAGCCACATGTTTAGAGACAGGGTTCCCACTCTTTCTGACCAATGAATTTACAGGAATCATTCAAAATCACGAATGAAAACTGATTCGCTAATGAATCATTTAGAAGTATTTGTGAATCAGTTGGACTGATTTATTGGCAAGAATAGTTTCAAATGTGTTCACATCAATTCAATATGCCGTAAAATATTGTATTATTTAAGAATAAAATTTAGAATATAAATACAAAATGTTAAATATTACATATGTTATATATACACACACACATACATATATACTAGGGGTGGCACGGTACATGTATTCGTATCGAACCGTCACGGTTCAGGCATCTCGGTTCGGTGCATGATGCCTTACGACGAATACAGGCAATTCACCCCCAATCCAGAAGGGGCGCCCGCAGCAATGCAACGCTGTTTGATAACTGCCAGCAGAAGAACAGCGAATGCCAACGGTGACACAGAGGCACGCGCGCTGATGTTTGGCTCACTGTATTTTATTTTGATAAAGTACCAACTGGCTGTCAAGTTAGCAATGCTGGAACTGATGTGTGTGCGCGAGTGTGTGTGCGTGTGACGCGATCACGTCAACTGTTTCCTTATACCAGCAGAATCAACTTTAAACACTTATTGTCTTATTAATAATCACTGTATAAAGGTCTGCTTTTATTTCTGAAAACAAAACAGATTTTATATATATAACATGTAATAATATGTAGTATTTTCAAATCTAGATGGATTTTTTTTTATTTGCACTAACAGTAACTGTCTGTTCAAAATAAATGAAAAGAAACGGAGCATAGTAGATCTCTTTTTTTTCATGTTGTAACGAAATCTTATCGAACCATGACCCCCGAACCAAGGAACGCACCGAACCGTGACATCCGTGTACCGTGCCACCCCTAATATATACACATACAGTATCTCACAGAAGTGAGTACACCCCTCACATTTTTGTAAATATTTTATTATATCTTTTCATGTGACAACACTGAAGAAGTGAGTGTACAGCTTGTATAACAGTGTAAATTTGCTGTCCCCTCAAAATAACTCAACACACAGCCATTAATGTCTAAACTGCTGGCCACAAAAGTGAGTACACCCCTAAGTGAAAATGTCCGAATTGGGCCCAAAGTGTCAATATTTTGTGTGGCCACCATTATTTTCCAGCACTGCCTTAACTCTCTTGGGCATGGAGTTCACCAGAGCTTCACAGGTTGCCACTGGAGTCACTGGAGGATGTTAGAGACCTTGCGCTCCTCCACCTTCCGTTTGAGGATGCCCCACAGATGCTCAATAGGGTTTAAGTCTGGAGACATGCTTGGCCAGTCCATCACCTTTACCCTCAGCTTCTTTAGCAAGGCAGTGGTCGTCTTGGAGGTGTGTTTGGGGTGGTTATGTTGGAATACTGCCTTGCGGCCCAGTCTCCAAAGGGAGGGGGTCATGCTCTGCTTCAGTATGTCACTGTACATGTTGGCAGCACTCATGCAGCCCCAGACCATGACACTCCCACCACCATGCTTGACTGTAGGCAAGACACACTTGTCTTTGTACTCCTCACCTGGTTGCCGCCACACACGCTTGACACCATCTGAACCAAATAAGTTTATCTTGGTCTCATCAGACCACAGGACATGGTTCCAGTAATCCATGTCCTTAGTCTGCGTGTCTTCAGCAAACTGTTTGCGGGCTTTCTTGTGCATCATCTTTAGAACAGTCTTCCTTCTGGGACGACAGCCATGCAGTCCAATTTGATGCAGTGTGCGGCGTATGGTCTGAGCACTGACAGGCTGACCCCCCACCCCTTCAACCTCTGCAGCAATGCTGGCAGCACTCATACGTCTATTTCCCAAACACAACCTCTGGATATGACGCTGAGCACGTGCACTCAACTTCTTTGGTCGACCATGGCGAGGCCTGTTCTGAGTGGAACCTGTCCTGTTAAACCACTGTATGGTCTTGGCCACCGTGCTGCAGCTCAGTTACAGGGTCTTGGCAATCTTCTTATAGCCTATGTCATCTTTATGTAGAGCAACAATTCTTTTTTTCAGATCCTCAGAGAGTTCTTTGCCATGAGGTGCCATGTTGAACTTCCAGTGACCAGTATGAGAGCGTGAGAGCGATAACAACAAATATAACACACCTGCTCCACATTCACACCTGAGACATTGTAACACTAACAAGTCACATGACACCGGGGAGAGAAAATGGCTAATTGGGCCCAATTTGGACATTTTCACATAGGGGTGTACTCACTTTTGTGGCCAGCGGTTTAGACATTAATGGCTGTATGTTGAGTTATTTTGAGGGGACATCAAATTTACACTGTTATACAAGCTGTACACTCACTACTTTACATTGTAGCAAAGTGTCATTTCTTCAGTGTTGTCACATGAAAAGATATAATAAAATATTTACAAAAATGTGAGGGGTGTACTCACTTCTGTGAGATACTGTATATAAATCAGCCTTGGTGAACATAAGCGGCTTTTTAAAAACATAAAAAGTGTAATATATATTATGTTTAATAAATACTTAATATAATATATAATTACAGCTATAAAATGTATAGAATTATTTTTTTTAATTTATATAATTAATTTACATATTAATATACTGTATATGTTATATATACACATACACTTGTTAAATGTCTTAAAATGTATATATAAACACTTAAAAATATATATTGTTAATTAAATATTAAAAATATATATATTATAAAAATATAAAATGATAAATTATTCATTTATAAAATTTTATAGTTTTATAATATTATATATATTTTTAATATATTTAATTAACAATATATATTTTTAAGTGTTCATATATACATGCACATGTATATGTATTTTCATTGTTAGTTCTTGTTAACTAATGTAAAGTGGAACCTTATTATAAATAAGGCCTTGTAAATATATACATTTATAATAAAATTATATTCACATTTCCAGTCCTGAAAAACAATTTTAAAATGTCCTGCTATTTCCATGTTTTCCATGGTCGTGGGAACCCCGTAGTGTGGTGGAAAGGGAAGAGGCTGGAGGAGAGGGGGATGATAAAGAAAGAGGAAGACTGTAAACGAGTGGAGCGCAGACTTACTAAGAGTCTTTGCCGCAGGGTTGGAGGGGACTGTGAGGGTGGGGGGCACAGAGGGGGCAGCCGGCCCTGATTTGATGGCAGACTGCCGTTTGCTCGGGTCAAGAGTGACCCTGAGGGAGGAAGGCAGACAGAGAAAGAGATAAAGGGAGGGAAGGAAGGAAGGGAGGGAGGGAGGAAGAGAAGGAAACAAAGGGGAAGAGAGGGATAGATCGAGACAGTTTCAACATTAATAGAGCATTTCGTACTGTTAGAGAAAGTGTGTGATCTGTTCACGAATCTAAAGATGTGAAGGTGACTCCTGAAGGTCGTTCAACATGGAGTCTGCTGCAGCTTACAGTGCGCTTTACTTCAAATCCTGCCTATGAGCTACAACAGACTCCTCCCACCAAAACCCTTCTTTAGGACGTGCCCATATGCTCTTATAGACTCATGATAGCTGCGACACAGGCGACAAGAGTGCATAAACTATATTTATACTTTATATCACAGTACAGTTCAAAAGTTTAGGATTTGTAAGGACGCATTAAATTGATAAAAAGTGACAGTAAAGACTGTGCAATTTTACAAAAGATTTCCATTTCAAATAAACACTGTTCTTTTGAACCACCTATTTAAATAATCATATATTATATAGCAGCGATACTGTTTTCAGGATTGATAATAATAATAATAATAATAATAATTGTTTTCTGAGCAGCAAATCAGAATGATTTCTGAAGGGTCATGTGACATTGAAGTAGGGCTGGGCGATATATCGAACGTAATGATCATGTGCATCTCGTCAGTAAAGCCGGTTCTGTGATTAGCGGTAAATCTCCATCACCTGCTTTCAAATGGAGCGGAATTTAATACACCGAGCCGTAGATCACTGACAAGCTACACAATATATTAAATGCCGCTCCATTTGAAAGCAGGTGATAGAGATTTACCGCTAATCACGGAACCGTTTTTAATTGACGAGATGCGCATGACAATCGCATGCGATATATCGCCCAGCCCTACATTTAAGTCTGGAGTAATGATGCTGAAATTCAGCTTTGCATCACAGGAATAAATTACATCTTAAAATTTATTCAAAACATTTTAAATTGTAATAGCATTTGACAGTATTACTGTTTTTACTTTATTTTTGATCAAATAAATGCAGCCTTGGTAAACATAAGCGGCTTCTATCCAAAACATAAAAAAAAAATCTTAATTATTCCAAACTTTTGAACATTATACACGCGCATAACACCAATCAGAGTGAATCAAATCACATTTACCAGACAAAAACTGAGCTCAGTAGCAAACACTCCTATGATGCATTGAGTGACTGACTTGAGTTTTAGATTTGATAAACTGAGTAGTTAATTCTTTCATAAAATTATTAAGTACACAGTCTTGTATCTTTGGTCATCATTGGATGGTTTCTAGAAGCAAAAGACCTTCTTATGGATATGCCCATGTTGTAGATGACTGTGTTTGCAGGGGCACAGGCTTATTGTTCAGTATGGTTCCTTTAAAGAGGACTAAAACGTCAACCCAGTTTGCGCTGTCCCTGGCCTTAATTTACTCAGATTTCATTTAGATCTACATTTGCCACTGGGTCTCAGTCCACACTATTCCCACTTATCAAAAACTGTACCACAATAATATTAATTTCTTTTTTTTTTTTACCACCAGAGGGCACTGTGGGTCCATTATGTCTAAACCACTTTTAGCTAACAGGAGAGATCTCCATAATTTCAATATAATTTCTATTTATAATTTCATATCAATAATTTTTCAGTCATTCAAATCTGTATTCATTGTAAATCTGTTTATCAGATCTCTCTTTACTTAAAAACACAATGAAAACACTTGCAGCACCATTCTAAATTTTGGGCTCAGTAAGATTTTTTTTTAGTTTTTAAATGTTATTTAGCATCTCCTATGCTCACCAAGGCTGCATTTATTTGATCAAAAATACAGTAAAACAGCAATATATGAAGATTTGCTATTTAAGAAATATTTCAAATTATTAATGTTAAAAACAGTTGTACTGTTTATGTCTTTGTGGAAACCATGATATATATTTTTTTAATTATTTGATGAAAGTTCTAAGGAACAGCATTTGAAACAGAAATATTTAGCAAAATCATACATGTCTTTACACTCAATCAATTTAAGGTCTCCTTTCTGAATAAAATGGATTAATTTCTTCAAATAATAATAATAATAATAATAATAATAAAAAAAAAAAAAAAATGACTAATCCCAAGCTTTTAAATGGTATTGCAAATCAAAAAAAAAAATAAGAGAAGTAAATTAGCAATTTGTTTGGTCCAGGAATCACACAGAGCTTCTGCAGATAAATGTCAAACTGATCTCTCTAAACCCCGTACAGCTGTGAATGTACCGGAGCCCTTGTGGAATCAGCTGAATGATTCAAATGAAGTGTTTTTGCAATGTCAGATTAAGTCATACACATTGTTTTGCACAATCAGCTTGTGTCATGCAACATTTTGATTAGTAGCAATCAGTTAAAGAGCGGCAGATTGATTTGATCTGGTCACACTAGGATGCAGGCAGTGTTTTAAAGCATGCTGTAATCAACCACTGAGAGCGCATTAAACTCCAAATCACTGCAATCAAATCACTATGGGTTAGTGCGTCAGCCCCTGACTCCTCTCATTACGTTAAAGACAGATTTACACCCCATGAACTCGATGTCCTACCTTTTGGAAAACCTGAATGACATATTTCTACAACACAAGAATGAAAAGAAAGGATAGACATTACAAAGATGGACAAAATAAACCATTCTAATGAACCCTTAGGAAAAAATACCAACAAAAGAAAGGTCAGGAAAAGAAAGGAAGAGTCAGGCCTCAATCGTATGCCACTGGCACTGTAAAAAACGCAGTGTTTCTGCATGTGAATGTGTGTTTACCTGCGCGTGAGTTTGGAGGTCAGCTTAGTGAGCAGGTTGTTGGCATTACCGCGGCTGCGTGGCTGCGTAGGCGAGGCGGGTGGGCCGTTGTAGGTGGCCGGGCGTTGATCTCTCAGCTGTCCGTGGAAGGTGCTGCGGCTCGCGGAGCCTCGTGGGAAACGCGTTTTATCAGGTGTGGCAGCAGTGCTGATGCTGTGAGTCGACGCACCCGGGTCCCGAGAGCCAGGAGACAACGTCACACTACACACAGAGAAAAAAAAAAATCAGGCTTGGTTTCACTAACGATGTGTTCCTGTAACTCAGCTGGTACAGCACGGCGCTAGGAACAACTTCAACACACATTAAAAAAATAAATAAAAAATCTCTAAGATAAAACGGACTCTAAAACTAAGCCCACATCAAAATTGAACTGCAGGGTGATAATCTTTATTTACAAATTAGGCTGTCAAGAGTGCAAAAAGAGACATCTTTTAGACATCTTCTTGAACCGCTTCGAGCTATGAATGAACATGACGAAACTGCACCGGCAGCATTTCGTTTTCTTTACAGCACATTAACAAAAAACATTGATGCTTATTCTTCATCATCGTTATTATAAAAAAATATGCAGTTAATAAGCTATCAGTCTAAAACTGGTCTCGTCATGGGGCGCGCGGTCCGGAGCGCTGTATGACTGATGTAGCCTATCCGTTTAATTTAACTTTACTCCAAAAATATGAACTTACCTGAAAATACTTTTATCTTTAACATGTTCATTTATGTCCAACACAAACTACTTTTGATTTTCACCTTGACTGATTTTTAGACTGATAACTTCCGCACCGATGCGGCAAACCTGTCACAGTAGGACGTGCGGTCCTAATAGTGATGTATGACTGCTGTATCCGAATATGAACTAGCTGTTTTAAATATTTTTATATTTAACATGTTAGTTTTTCAGTATGTTTGAAAGTATATTATTTCGGTTATTGGTACTTCTTCCAGGCTCTCTCGCTCTCATGCAAGTGCGGTTTAAAATCACCAAATAGTTATGAAATAGCCCATGCACGATAATATCGTGTATTGGCGATCTCACAGGCTGGCGATATGAAAAATACACTACAATACAGAACTGGTTTACACCACACATGTGTGGAAAAACATATTGGATCCGTAGCATCCTGCACATAGTGACGTGTGAATGTGCAACGGCGCGAGTCGGTGGGGCCAGGCCTTCGACCATTGATGCTTGGCAGTGTTTTTTGTTGGATATACGTGATTATATAAAGGAGTGACTTTTTGTGTTCTGTTGTCCTTCCCTCTCTCCCTCCCTTTTGATTGGCCCTTGAAATGTTGAGTGTATGTCTGTTGTGTTTTGGATGCTATGTTATGTTGTGTGTGAAAAAAAATATAAAATTGTTGATAACAAAAAAAAAAAAAATACACCCCGAGTATAATGTAAGTGGCTGTAAAGTGGAAACTGCATAAATGTATGTTAAAAATTAGGGTACAAAGCTACCTAATGCAAATATTAAGCACGTCAATCAAGACACAGGAAGGGAAACCTGTACCTGTTCTCCTTCCCATTAGGAATGACAGAAAGGCGGTCTGCGTTGTTTCTCTCAGTGCACACGTATGTGTTTCTCCTTGACATGCCTCCCGATCCAGAGTTATTCTGGGTGATGAGAAGAAAATGCAAGCTCTGTCATCAAGGAAACTACCCTTCAAAAGCTTGGGATCGGTGAGATTTAAAAAAAAAAAATGTTTTTCAATAAGTCTCTTATGCTCACCAAGGCTGCATTTCTTTGATCAAAAATAATAAAATTACAAATTGTAAATTTTAAACTGTTTTCCATTTCATTGTATTGTAAAATGTAATTTATCTCTGAATTTTCAGCAACATCAGAAACATTTATTATTATTATCAATGTTGAAAGCAGTAGAACTGTTTTATATTTTTGTGGAAATCGTAAAACTTTTTTTTTTTTTTTTCAGCATTCTTTGATGAAAAGAAAATTCAAAAGAAATAGAAATCTTCTGTAATATTATAAATGTCTTTATCACTTTTAATCAATTTAATGCAGCCTTGCAGAATAAAAAGTAATAAATTCTTTCAAAAAAAAAAAAAATCTACTGGACCCCAAAGTTTTGAATAATAATTTAAATATATATATATATATATATAAACAACATCAGTATTCAACAGCTCGGGTGAACTCACATTAGGTGTGATGGAGTTTCCTTTCTTGCGGTCAGGTATTTCTGTTTTGTTGGGGTTGTTGGCGTTACCCAGGAGTGGGCTGGGGGGGCTGTGAGTGGGCGGCTTACGTGCTGTGACTCCACCTTCCTGTTTGATGTCACCGTCAGCTGTGACAGGAACCGTCTTCTTGGAGTTACTCAACGCAGAGTTCGCGACCACACCAACTGTGAAACATTCGGGAGATTTTCTCAGCAAATATTCATATATGTGATTAATGTAATTACTTAAAGGGATAGTTCACCCAAAAATGAAGATTCTGTCATTAATTACTCACCCTCATGTCGTTCCAAACCTGTAAGACCTTCGTTCATCTTCGGAACACAAATTAAGATTTTTTTTATGCATTCCAGGAGCTCTCTGACCCTCCATAGACAGCAATGTAATTAACACGATCAAGGATCAGAAACGTAGCAAGGAGATCGTTACAATAATCCATGTGACATCAGTGGTTCAACCGTAATTTTACGACGCTACGAGAATACTTTGTGCGCAAAGAAAATAAAAAGAAAACAATTTTAATCAACAATTCGTCTCCTCCACGTCACCCTGGCGCCATTTTGGAGAGTATCAAATATGTAAACATCATATGTAATGCAAGTACGTGGATACGTTGTTTATGTTCAGATCAAAGCCGGCAGCCATATCACCCTGCAGCCCAAGACCGGTTGCCCACTGAAGCTAAGCAGGGCTGAGCCTGGTCAGTACCTGGATGGGAGACCTCCTGGGAAATCTAGGTTGCTGCTGGAAGAGGTGTTAGTGAGGCCAGCAGGGGGTGCTCACCCTGTGGTCTGTGTGGGTCCTAACGCCCCAGTGTAGTGATGGGGACACTATACTGTCAAAAAGCACCATCTTTCAGATGAGACGTTAAACCGAGGTCCCAGGATGTCTTTCGAAAAAGAGTAGAGGTGTGACCTCGGCATCCTGGCCAAATTTGCCCATTGGCCTCTGACCATCATGGCCTCCTAAACATCCCCATATACTGATTGGCTTCATCACTCTGTCTCCTCTCCACCAATAAGCTCCACCCCCCCTCACAAAGTAGAGCGCTTTGAGTGCTTAGAAAAAAAAAGCAGAAAAGCGCTATATAAATGTAATTAATTATTATTATTAAAGCGTAAACAACAAACAACGTATTCGCGTATGGTGCTGCTAACATAGAACAGCATACGTTGTTTACATATGTGATGCTCTCAAAAATGCCGCTAGGGTGATGCAGAGACGACGAATTGTTGAATAAAGTTATTTTTATTGTCTTTGAGCACAAAAAGTATTCTCGTAGCTTCGTAAAATTGCATTTGAACAACTGATGTCACATGGACTATTTTAACGATGTCCTTGCTACGGTTCTGAGCCTTGATCGTGTTAAGATCCTTGCTGTTTATGGGAGGGTCAGAGAGCTCTCAGAATGCATCAAAAATATCTTAATTTGTGTCCCGAAGGTCTTACAGGTTTGGAACGACATGAGGGTGAGTAATTAATGACAGAATTTTCCTTTTTGGGTGAACTATCCCTTTAAGAGGCATATCATGTAAAAAAGTAGACTTATTCAGTAGATTTAAGTACAATTTTTATTCAATTGATAGTCTGTGCAAATATGCACCTTTTGGATCCAAAAAGCTAATGTTTGTCTGTTTGTAAAGAGAAAGTCACCTTGTTCACTGTGGCGTCTGGATTTTCTGGATTCACTGGAGGAGACGCTTCTCTGGACCTTCAGGTGTGATGGTGACTGGCCGTTCATCTCACTGGTGGGTCTGGTCTTTGCCACGGAGAGATTACTATTGGAGCTGGATTCACTGACCTCCTACAATCACACAAAAACAGCAAGTCACATTTGTAGTATAGACCATAATATCAGTTGTAAGTGGCCACTCTTCATTAGCAGCTCACCTCATTGGTCTTCCTTCCCAGCAGTAGGTATATGGCTGTGATCTCGTCATAGTTCATTTTGGACAAAGACTCTTGGATCTTCTCACTAGAGAAGCCCATTCCCGCTATCACATCTGGAGAATTACAAAGAATTCAGATCAATTTTAGATCTTTCCACAGTACGTTTTTGTTACTAGTACTATTATTATTGGTCATACTTAGGTTTAGGGTTTAAGAAAGCACACAAGTAATCCCACACTATTTGTACTAAGAACATGAATGATATCTACAATGAGGGCTGCTGTATTGAAGACTATCGCATCTAAGTCTTTTAGAGATTGAGGATAATTCAATATTCAACATGTTAGCATAATCGTATCACACATCACCCCCACAGTTGTTATGCAGACACTATAAACCAGTAGGTCGATACCCAGAGATAAATCCAGTTTATTTGTAAGAATGTAACTGAGTCATCCGCTCCTCCTACACATGCTAACAATACACAGATCCATCCTGTAGCCACCCATTCACTGTTCCTTAAAAGAGAGCGTGCTGTACCTTCTGCTTTTAACTCAAATACATTTATTAGGTAACACTTTACAATGAGGTTCTGTACGTTAACATTAGTTCATGCAATGGCTAACATGCACATGATTTTATAGCATTTACTAATACTGGATAATTAGTAACTGGTAATTTTAGATACAATACCATTCAAAAATTAAGGTCTGTATGATTTTTTTTTTTTTTTTTTTTTTTTAAAAATACTTTTATTGGTCAAAATTTATTTTAAGGTACAATTCTCGCCATTAACAAACCATTAACTACAACTTTTGCCTCAAACTACTAATTTATTAATAGTTAATTTATTAATATTAATAGTTAGTAAGATAGTTTTTAAGTTTAGGTATTGGGTAGGATTAGGGATGTAGAATAAGGTCATGCAGAATATGTGCTTTATAAGCACTAATAAACAGCCAATATGTTAATATGCATGCTAATAAGCAACTAGTTAATAGTGAGATTTGGTCCCTATACTAAAATGTTACCCTTTTATTGAATGAATCAAAAGTGACAGTAAAGACATTTTACTGACTTCTAAAAAGTTCTCTGTTTTCAACACTAATAATAATAATAATAATAATAAATGTTTATTAAACACCAAATCAGCATATTAGAATGACAGAGAGACTGGAGTAATAAATGCTGAAAATTCAGCTTTGCTTCACAGAAATAAATTACATTTTAAAATATATTCAAACAGAAACTTCGATATAACTTTTAAACTACTAATACATGTTTAACACTAAGTTAAAAAATAGCCCATTAGTTAATAGAAAATGAATAAACATAATTAAAGAATAATGGTATATTTAAGGATTAAGCTTACACTAACTGTAAAATAAAGTGCAACCCCTAAATAAATTACTTTAATAATTAATTATTTATTTTAATAACATTTAATTTAATTTATAGTAATTTATAATTGTACCAACAAGAAAAGCAAGTCTACTGAGCAGTTATAAATATATAAAAGAGATGGGAATTATTTGTTGTTTTGGTTAAAAGCATCTGTCAAAAGTAACTGAATGTAACGAGTCAGTATTTTATTTTACATTTACATTTATGCATTTAGCAGACGCTTTTATCCAAAGCGACTTACATTGCATTCAAGTTACTGTTTTACATTTGACCAGCTCTTGCTTTCCCTGGGAATCGAACCCATGATCTTGGCGTTGCTAGCGCCATGCTCTACCAGTTGAGCTACAGGAAAGCCAAAAAGTCTATAAACCCAAAAGTCGAAAAACAGTAGAACACAAATAAATAAACAACAAAAAAAACTGGTCAGGATGTTTAGGAGTTTTCAAGAGGGCATCTACATGATACATGAGCCAGTCAGATGTTGTGTGACGAAGAGCTCTCTCTATTAATGCATGTTCCAGAGTGAAACAAGATGGAAAGATATATTTCATGAGCCTGAATTAAGCCTCCTTCTCCCTCTCAGATCTGCCTTGTAATGGACTCATGGGAATCAATATGTTGGTTGACTTAAGTGCTTTCCTTCAAAGAGCCAAAGCTCCCCGTTTCACCTCCTCTCCATGCACACATACACAAGGGCCTCTGTGGGCTGCCAGGCTCCAGCATGCTCCTCTCAACGTGAGGCTTCTCTCAAAGTGGGGGCGGGAGGCTAGACGAGCACAGTCACCATGTACTCTGACTTCCACATTCAAGTGTTCTTGTTCATGCAGTGTCCTCAATAAGTAACCAGGTGTGCACTCATGTGTATGTGTGGTTGCGCTGGCAGGCATATGTGCGGAGCTGCGGATTGATTGCAGATAAGCGTGCAAAGCATGGGTGCACCGCATGGGTGCACCGCACTGCCTCGTGCTCCTGCGAGCTAAGCTCTCGTAACCGGAGTCATGTGATCATATCACATTGCTACATGGGGAGATCCTCACTGAGACAGAGCGGGAGAGGGAGGAGTAGACATCAGAGATGTCGATAGACGAGGGAGCCAGCTGCTGGGTATTACGCAACAACGCACACTAACAAGTGTGCCCTCTATGCCCTCATTTCATTGTCTCTGGACGCTTTTCTGTGTTGTGATATAAATATAAATGTCCCTCGGCTTGCTCTAATAGACGGCAGCTTCGAAGTTGATTATGCGAAATGCTTCCGCTGCATGGAAATGAACACTGATATGGTGGCAAACGAACTAAGTGCAAACGAACTTACCTATTCTCTTCTGGTCTGAGATGTCAGCCTCTGGCTCAAGGAAGGGTTTGAGTTCATCGTCTTCAAAGCCGGCATTGATCCAGCGTTCCTTCATGATTTGCTGAAGGAGAAATAAAAAAATAATCATATCCAGCCTGAGACTGGATGGCAGACATCACCATTTCTAGGTGATATAGCTAGAAATTTCTCAATTTTTTTTAGCCTTTGGTATTCAGTATATCTAGATATGTATATATTTGCTCTGAGTAATTTCTATCAGAGGAATGATCATTGCGACCAAATATAAATAAATAAATTGGATTACAAATGTTAAAATAAAGGGAGTTAAAAACAAAAAAATAAAAATACAATATTCAATAACTGAACAATAATAATATTTTATTATTTTCATTTACACTACCCTTCAATTTGTTTTTTAGGTTTTTGAAATGTAAATTACACGTACTTTATTTTTATTTATTATTATAAAAAAAATATATAATACTGACCCCAAACTTTTGAATGGTAGTGTATATATTTGCTCTAAAATGGCTTAAACCCCTTAACTGTCATCCCCATTTTTGAAAATTCACGAGAAAGTGCAGTATCCAAGCTTAAATTATTATAATTCATGAACGCTTTTGAATACAGACCTAAGGTTGGTCTCTTTTTAAAGAAGACAATTAGCAGATTATTACAGAAGTGAAATCATTTAATAAAATTAAAGTATTAAAAAGTTATAGAAGTTTAAATTTACTGTAAAGAAAATGTATTATACTATTTTTATTTTATTTTATATAAAATAAATATTTTAAAAAATAGTTAAAAATCCAAAATTGCTATAAAATTAAAGCCATATGTCTACATAAGTTGTGTTCCAAATTTGAAGTTGATATAAAAAAAATTGAGGTTCATATGCAATTTTGTTTAGGCGTTATACCAAAAACAGCCACCGGGTGCCATTGAAACTCCATTGAATTATTTTTTTATGCAATTCTGTCACAAATCTATCAATTTCTCTCTCAATAGTACATCTATAACAAAATATGTATTTCGTCAAGATTATAAAAAGTTTTGATTCTAAAAGACCGTAATACATTTTGTAATATGACACCGCCGCTAAGGGGGAGGAGACCGCCAAAACATTTTGAAGTACCATTTCTATGGTAACGCAATGTCCGATTTCAAAATGGTTTTCACAGGATGAATTTTGAGATTTTAAGCTTTCAAATGGTATATAACTTATGATGATTGCTGAAACATGTGATGGGGAAAAAGGCAAGGATATAAAGACTTTTTGTGACAAAGGTCAGAACTCCTGTTATGATGTTGATTTATCATAGACTCTTGGTGCACTCTTGTCATAAATGAATCTATTACTGTTCCTACATAACTTCTAACAACAAAAAATGGTAATATATCTATTTAGGAGACTTAGACCTTTCCAATGATATATAGTTTGTCATGATTACATTAGGATTTAAGCGTAATATAGTGAAGTAAACTTAGGCGTCCCGTATACGGGACGGTGACAGTTATTAAAAGGTCATTTTAACAGGATCATTGCAACCAAAAAAATTCAATAAAAATAAAAACACTGAAGCCTATTATATTATAAATGTTTAAAGGATAAAGTAAAATCTTAAAAATTTACATTTGATAAATGAACAAGAATATTTCATTATTCTCACTTATATATGACACCAATATAACTTTTATATAACAATATACTTTCACTGAAACAAATAATACAAGAAAAACACCACATTTTCACTGAATACTTCTGAGCAAAGACTGCTTAAATTTATATTGGTATAAATAAATAAAGTACAGAACTAAGTACAAAACAGGTGTTATGAAAAATGTCTGACACGGTCTATTAAAAGACAAAAAGGAGGCTATCAGATAGATAGATGGATAAAGACAGAGAGACTAACCTCTAACGTTCCTCTTTTGGTTGGGTTCAAGACCAGGAATCTCTTGAGAAGATTCTCACAATCCGTGGACATGTAAAAAGGGATCCTATATTTACCGCGTAACACACGTTCACGCAGTTCCTGTGGAAAACACACAGCGGTAAGTATACAGTGACGCACACAAACACATATAAACACTGATAAATGTAGTAAAACCTTGAGATTCTGTCCATCGAAGGGCAGGGAGCCGCTGACCAGCGTATAGAGTATGACACCCAAACTCCACACGTCCACCTCCGGCCCGTCGTACTTCTTACCCTGAAAGAGCTCAGGGGCAGCGTAAGGGGGGCTGCCGCAGAACGTGTCCAGCTTATTTCCCACCATGAACTCGTTACTGAAGCCAAAGTCAGCTATTTTAATGTTCATATCAGCATCTAGCAGCAGGTTTTCAGCCTGGGGAAACACACAGATCACTTTTAGCTTCTTTTCATCTTGTTTGTATTTTCCATATGTTATTACACATATTCACTTTAATACAATCATTTACGCCATATCTGTTTTTGCAAAAAAACGAAAACAAAACTATAACTTCTTACCTTCAAATCTCGGTGAACAATGCGTTTTTGGTGACAATACTGCACAGCTGAAACAATCTGTATAACACAAGTACAAATAAGATCATTTGGTCTAGAATAAAAAAAAATATCAGTATTGAGAGCATTAAATATCTATTCAATCAGTTGTTTTAACTTTAAATGGTATTTACAGTAAATAACTCATAACCTTATTAAAACATTGTTTTGATAAGTATGGCAAAACATTTTAATAATCTTATCTTGCAGAAGAATCCTCAAATGTCAAAAAGAGGCTTTAAGGTGATGCCATTTATGATGTTCATTTTTTCTTTTTCTTTAAATGTGCAGAGACAACTAAGTGCTTTGTAGAACTCAAAAGTTTGGGGTCAGTAAAAATTTTTAAATAAATGAAAGGATGTATCATTAAATTGATAGAAAGTGACAGTAAAGAATTTATAATAAAGATTTCTATATCAAATAAATGCCGTTTCTTTAACTTTCTATTAATCAAAGAATCCTAAAAAATATGGCATATTAGAATGATTTCTGAAGGATCATGTGACACTTGAGACTGGAGTAATGATGCTGAAAATTCAGCTTTGATCACAGGAATAAATTACATTTGAAAATATATTCAAACAGAATAGAGTTATTTTAAATTGTAAAAATATTTTACAATATTCTTGTTTTTATAGTATTTTTGATCAAATAAATGCAGCCTTGGTGAGCAAAAAAATACTTTTCAAACAGATTAAAACTGTGCTCCAATACATTTTTATTGTTTTTCTAGGCCACTACCACCAGTGCAACACCCCCCCCAAAAAATAAGTGCACAGCCCTGTGCTAGCAGCACACAAATAACACTTTACCAACACATTAACCTAAACATACCTTTTGTACTGGCAAAACTAACTTCTTTAGCTATTGATCACTTATTATAAAAAAAAATCAATGTGGAAAGTTTGAGGTTTGCATCTAATCAGATGTAGTGACACATAGATATTACTAAATACATTTGAGTAAAAGGACATTGGCCCAGGCCAAGCTTGTCATGGGTTGTCGACTCACATTAATAGCTTTTCCCAAAATTCAATGGTTAGCATTGATTGGCTCTGCTGTTTCACAGAACTGGCCAGACTCAACCCTGCTGATAATGACTAACCGCTCTACCCCCAGTTAAATTATGACGCAACACTAAGAGCAAAAAACACGCTCTGAGAGCAGATAATACGGCACAGTTGAGCGCAACATTACTGCATTCCTACTTCATGTCAGTAGCTATGTTTCCATCCACCTATTTTTATGCGCATTTTGGTAATCATAAACTACGATGGAAACACTTTTACCTTTTTGCGCATCAAAAAAAGACTTTGTGATGGGACAGCATAAAACTGGACCAACCAATGGACCGATCTCATTTCACAGCATCTGAAATGCTAGTTTTGTCATTCTTAAATGCTTGAGCAAAGTCTCAAAGTGCTTCGTTATAATTAACTCCCAGAACTGCGTTCCTAAACAGCAGGCTCTGAAAATAAGACATGACCGCATTTTGTCTGTGCGCTCTGAAACTCGTAATTTATTGTATACAAAAAAATATTATACTGCAAAAAAAACTACTATACTGCAGCAAATTTAAATTTTCTTCATGATATTTAGCACAAGTTAATCAGGAAGTGATGATTTTGTTCTATTCAACTCACTGGATGTAAACAGTGCTTTATTCGCAAGTGTTTTATGCGATATTCCAATTTTGCGCAAAAGTTTAATTCATAACTTTGGATGGAAACATAGCTAGTGTCTTCAGTCTCTCCACATTTTAGTGCAGTGACACCGAGTAACCTAACACCTAGTGTTAAAGGGCTCATGTCAGATTTAATGTAATAACAGTCAAGACATGTGGGTTTAGTGGGCTGGGGTCATTACTGGACATAACGAGGCTGATGAACTCATTTAAACTCACACCGAGTAGAAAACCAATCACAGTGTGTGTCTAACATGTTGAAAGAAAACAGTAAGAGAACTGCACCTGTCTAAATTTAGCTCTGGCCTCTTTCTCTTTCATCCTCCCATGAGCCACTAGATAGTCAAACACCTCACCTGCAGGAGACAGAGACCACAGAGGTCAGAGAAAAACACTCAGGGAAGACAAGGATGCAAAATTAAACTCTCTCACACACACACACTTACCTCCGCTGGCATATTCCATCACAAGAAACAGTGTCTTCTCAGTCTCTATCACCTCAAACAGTTTGACTATAAAAGAGAGAGACAGGCAATTATAGAGGAGAAGAGAGAAATAATAAACAGAGGTGAAAAGGAGGCAAAGGAAACATGTTTCTTTAAGGTCAAATCAGGTACAAATCTTGAGATCTTTCAGACTGTCTAATGCAAATTAAATGCTATTGCTAAAGTATTGGCGTTTAAAGAAAAAAAATCTTTATATACATACACATGCTATACAATACATATTTTTATATACACAATATATAAACTGCTACTTATATATATATATATATATATATATATATATATAGTATTGTTAATGTTATCTAAACTAAAGGTAAACTGTAACTACTACAACCATAAACCAGACTAAACTAGATATTAAATCTCTTTTGTTAATTAAAATAAAACTGAAATAAAATACGAACATTAGATTAAAAAATTAATTAGAAAATTAGAAAATGTTGCCAAGGCAAATAAACAAATAGGTTTAAGTTGAAGCTAAACAGAAATAAATATAAATATATAAATACAACCAAATAAATTACTAAAAACACTGATCTAAATAACAAGGCATATGAATATACACCAAAATACCATGATATTATCAACTGTTACCATCCCTGTTCCATAAGAACAATCATTTTTCTAAGAGAGGTTTCATCGCCCGCCTCGCTCTCATGAGCTTTATTTTTCCATCTCTTTGGAAATCATTTCTTATTTATAAATCCTCCTCTGTACATTTAAAAGCATGTTCCACATCTTCCCATTTTGTTGAACGTCTGTCTGTCGTGAAACACCATGCAGCTCTCTCTCATGCTGTACCACCGACAGTGTGTCTAAATATAGGCTAGTGATACATAAAGCCCCTCTGTGTGAAGACGTGACGATGTGTCTGGCTCTGATAATCATTATCCTGCTTGCAAACAGGAACTGACAACAAATGTGGGAGAATCAATTAAACTAAATGAGAAGAACATTATCTAAGACACTACTTATGGGCTGTTGTACCGATTCAAAAAGGGGGAAGCGCAAAAATATCACCGTTATTTTAGTTATTTATATATTATTATAGTTATTAATAATACATTGAATTAGTTTTTATTTTAATATTTTCATTTTAAAATTTTAATCATTCTGTTATATGTTTGTCATCTTAATTTTATTTCAAGTTTTAATTCATTTTTATTTCAGTTTTAGTAACTTCAGTATTTCAACAAACAGTTTTTAGTTGCCAAATAAAACATTTATAATTTTCATAAGTTTTTCATCTAATATTTTATTTTATTTTAATTAAATTAACAGTTTTTAATTCTAGTTTTAGTTTACAACAGTTTTCTATATTTTATTTCAGTTTTAATTCAATTAACAAAAATCTTTTTAGTTATTGGTGTAGTTAACAACAGTTTTAGTTATTTTTAAATTTCAGTTTTAATAAAATTAACGAAAATGTTTTAGTTTTAGTTAATCATTTTATTTATTTTAGTTTATTTCAGTTTTAATTCAATTAACAAAAATGTTTTAGTTGTAGTTTTAGTTAATAACCATTTTATTTATTTCAGTTTTAACTCCATTAACAAAAATACTTTTAGTTATAGTTTCAGTTAAAACACTGGTGTGTGTGTGTGTGTGTGTGTGTGTGTGTGTGTGTGTGTGTGTGTGTGTGCGTGCATGCATATAAACATGCTTACCAATATTTGGGTGGTTTAAATTCTTCATGATTGTGACTTCTCTGGAAAGCTGTTGAAGAGAAGAGCATAACTAAATGTAATCAACATGTCACAATGAATTGTTAAACAAAAGCTTTGCACCATCTTTCAGCATTAACATGAAACAGGAAGCTAAATACAGCTGGACTGTGTCATTGTCATAGCGAACAGAGTGCTTCCTTTTCAATGGAACCTAGCGTTAAGTGCTATTCATTATTGATCTCTAAAAAAAGGCTGAACCCTCCCCTCTCAATGGAATGGAAGAGTCATGCATCTTTAATAGTGCTTTAGTAGGCAGACGGTGTTCCTGAGCTGTTAGCACGTACTGCTTTCCACGTCCTGCTCTCACAAGTGTAGCTGTAGCTTCGGAGAGAGTGCGAGAGACGCGGTGCGATTTTGGACCACAGGGAAACACTTTCGGTACATCATAAACCCAATCCAATTCTCACCACACAACATTCTGAGAGTTATACCCACTCATACATGTTTTTTTCCCCTCAACTATGAAACATTGCACTGCAGAACTCATATACTGTATTAGAACAACATGTACATTTAGATACAAACTCAGATATACCCATACTTCCCCAGCTGATTAATCACTGTACATTAAGACAATTGTATTACAAGTTTAAATCATGCAAAAGAGGCATTATTAATGAAATACGCACAAACATGCATATATATTTCCAGAACAGAAACCTGAATATTGGATAAAGGCAGGAGTCAACATACAGAAAAAAAGGGAATACAATGATATATAAATTAGGCAAATGATATATGAGCAGGCCCCTCTGTAAAAAGCATTAGAGTAAAGATTGGAATAAAACTGTAAAGTTTGGTGAAGTGAACATTTCTGTCTCAATGCATGAGGAAAAACTAATTTTGAGAAAACAGCCTTTAAAGACATGTACTGTATTGAAATCCACAGATGCAAATAGATAAAGTAAAAAAAACATTTTGGACATTTTTTTTCACTAGTCTAAAAGACAAGCTGTGAAGGTAAAACAGGACAAAATCAAATTTTAATATAGCATTTACTTCAATATTACTGTTTTTCTGATCAAATAAAAAGCAATTCTTTCAAAAACATTACAAAATCTTACCGAGCCTAAATGTTTGAATGGTAGTGTAAATGTACACACCAAATTTCAGTGAACATTTTGAATGATTCGTAGAGATCAGTGTTTTGAATCAGTTCTCTGAAACTGATATATTCAAAGAGAAAGAGAGTAGGGAAAAAACTTTCCAAGATGCAAATCAATAGTGATTTGTCTCTGTACTATCAGCCTAAATGTTTGGTGAAGCAGAGAGGTCTGGGAAAAGCCAGATAAGAGTCTGTGTCTATTGATTTATAACACATGACTCAAACAATGCCATCCTGTTAGTTTGTTATTAGATAGTGGCACTGTCAAAATGTCTCAATCCATCAACTACTTGATTAAAAGACATTCAGATCTGTTGATTAAGAAAAGATCAATGATTTCATAAAATGTTTAAGATAAAATAATTATCAAACGGAAAATAAAAAAGGACAATGTCTTAAAAGACACACATAAAGGGGGTCCAAAAAAATCTTAATTTAACATGATAACCTTGCATTAACATTTTTTAATTCCAGTTTCAAATGAATTCCAATCAATTTATGATTTATATTTTGACATAATTGTCTGTTTTTCTAAAGATTTTCTTCTGTTTCTCTCAGCTCTCACACTCTCTCTCCCTTTGGTGCACCATCTTAACGCCTCTGTGATGACTAAAGAACACCAGTCCACAGCAGAACATCTCACTTCAGTTGAGGGACCAGACCTAGTGTGGATCTCAAACGCCCACGAGCAATTACACAACAACACACATGCACAATCATGAGGACACGTGTTAGAGTAACACAACCTGGAATTCCTAAAAACATCAGTGCATGCTCCACTGCTTCAGCAGCAAGGAAATGAAGGCATAGAATTAGACTGAAATAGAAATAATGCGCACATGCTTAAGATGCTGCTATAACTTCAGCTCACCTTCACGCTATTCAGAAAAGGTGTTATTGTTAACTGAAACTAGTAAAAATTGTTTTCGCTAATTAAAATAAAGCTGAAATTGTAAAAAAGATGAAAAACGTAGACTTAAACAACAACCAAAATAACAGTACTAATAAAGTACCAAAATTACAAACTATAAAAAAAAAGCATACACAACAAAATTACTAAAACTACAACTAAAATAAAAAAAACACCAAATAAACGTTGGCATGTGGCTATGTATAAACTGGCTTCAATTATAAAAATATTTATTTATGTGGAGTGTTTACAGTAATATCATTGCGTTTAGCATTGTTTTGTTATCGTTTAGGTTTCTGAAGCCACTGTTGATTAAGATCTGGACTGGATTGGTATTAAATAACACCGCGTCAACTGTGACTTTCCTGCATTTTGAAGCTGCCATCTGCATCTGTACAGGTGCTATTTACAGCTATCATGAGAACAGAAATTAATCAGTGTCATCATGAGGTCATCTTCCTGCAGCTCTAGGTTCATTAGTCACATCATATTTCAGATAAGTTTTTAAAAAACCTGGCAGCAAAATCAAGACCTCTTTGGTTCAATTCACTAATGTAAGCTATTCTATAAACTGGAGTCAGGATAATTTGAAAGTCACACTTTTTAGCAAATATAGTACACCGTGTGAAAGTAGCCAATGAGGATGAGTTAATTTAAAATAAAAAAAAACCTCTGAATGTAGTGCATTTTACATTTAATGTGAAAAAAAAAAAAAAAAAAAAAAAAGTCATCATTGGCACATAATGCACACCATAAAGGGTTACAAGTGAATGAAAGCGATGCAGATAATTAAAGCAAAAACAAGACCAAAGAGGCCTGATTGGGCCGGTCTCTAATTATTGCGGCGTGTGAGTCACAGCCGTGTGTTGGCTGAAGACCAGCAGGCCACAGAGAGAGGATACACTCTGAATCCCAATCAATGGCGCTGTGGAAAAACTAATGGTGGCTGCGGCGAGCAGCTCCCAGCTAAAATTAGAGACGTGTCCTCTGCTTTTATATCTCTGAGCGAGTGCTGATTAGCATTATCATTTGAATTCTTCTGATCATCCCATGCCCACATCTCTCCCGGCCTTTCATTTCACATTTATCACTCATATGTACACCTTCTACACCACTCGTTCTGGCTGTCATCAGGCTGTTTCTGTCTCAGCCTATTCTGGCCTTTATCTTCCATCTCATACCATTTTGAGGTCCCTCCAGTCTGTCACTTCAAGGGGTGGTTGACTGTTTTTTTTCTAGGCTTGATTGTGTTTATGGGGTGCAGTCTAGCATGTGTTCATGCTTGTTTTTTTTAAAAACACATTATTTTTCACATAATTTATTCCACACCTCTCTGTCCCTTCTCTGACAAACGCCTCGATTTATTTCCTGGTTTTATGAAGCTCCTCCTTCAGAAATACGCGATGGGCTGAGATTGGTTAGCTGGCTCAGTGTGTTGTGATTCGCTAAACCGCCTCTACTGCATGTCTGAACGTCTCGCCCCTCTCCTCAGTGGCATGTGCTCCGGTTGAATTGTAAACAGTGGCGTTGTCTATAATGCTTATCAATTTGAGCCCGATTGAGACCCAGAGGATATTAGTGAAGAGGATCGTGCAGAACCTGTGCAAGCACGGCTCTTAATGGTATGTTTGGTTGTTGTTGTCTCATACTTTTAAATACGCTGCTGTAAGTGCTACTGCTTCTGTTAGCTTTTAATATACGGTTTTATCCTGATTGAAGCTTTAATACAGCACAGTATTTCATTTCTGTGTCATTGTAACAGATAATCACATTGTTTAATACAATCCGAATTCCGGAAATGTTGGGACGTTTCAATTTGAATAAAATGAAAACTAAAAGAATTTCAAATCACATGAACCAATATTTTATTCACAATAGAACATAGATAACAACAAATGTTTAAACTGAGAAATTTTACAATTTTATGCACAAAATGAGCTCATTTCAAATTTGATGCCTGCTACAGGTCTCAAAATAGTTGGGACGGGGGCATGTTTACCATGGTGTAGCATCTCCTTTTCAAAACAGTTTGAAGACGTCTGGGCATCGAGGTTATGAGTTTCTGGAGTTTTGGTGTTGGAATTTGGTCCCATTCTTGCCTGATATAGGTTTCCAGCTGCTGAAGAGTTTGTCGTCATCTTTGATGTATTTTTCGTTTAATGATGCTGGCTTTTGAACTGAACGCTGATAACATGCTGGAAGGTCTCCCTCCTCTTTAGCCCGGAGGACACGGCGTCCGTGATTTCCAACAAGAATGTCAAATTTGGACTTGTCTGAACATAGAACACTTTTCCACTTTGAAACAGTCCATTTTAAATGAGCCTTGGCCCACAGGACACGACAGCGCTTCTGGACCATGTTCACATATGGCTTCCTTTTTGCATGATAGTGCTGTAGTTGGCATCTGCAGATGGCACGGCGGATTGTGTTTACCGACAGTGGTTTCTGGAAGTATTCCTGGGCCCATTTAGTAATGTCAATGACAGAATCATGCCGATGAGTGATGCAGTGTCGTCTGAGGGCCCGAAGACCACGGGCATCCAACAAAGGTCTTCGGCCTTGTCGCTTACACACAGAGATTTCTCCAGTTTCTCTGACACTTTTGATGATGTTATGCACTGTAGATGATGAGATTTGTAAAGCCTTTGCAATTTGATGTTGAGGAACATTGTTTTTAAAGTACTCCACAATCTTTTTATGCACTCTTTCACAGATTGGAGAGCCTCTGCCCATCTTTACTTCTGAGAGACTCTGCCTCTAAGACATCCCTTTTATAGCTAATCATGTTACAGAACTGATGTCAATTAACTTATAGTTGCTAGATGTTCTCCCAGCTGAATCTTTTCAAAATTTCTTGCTTTTTCAGCCCTTTGTTGCCCCGTGCCAACTTTTTTGAGACCCGTAGCAGGCATCAAATTTGAAATGAGCTCATTTAGTGGCTAAAAGTGTACAATTTCTCAGTTTAAACATTTGTTATGTTCTCTATGTTCTATTGTGAATAAAATATTGGCTCATGTGATTTGAAATTCTTTTAGTTTTCATTTTATTCAAAAAAAATAATAATAAAAAGTCCCAACATTTCCGGAATTCGGGTTGTACTACCCCAGAGTTTCTACTAAAGGAGCATCATTAACCACTGGTCAGCAAATTTGCATGGGCTAAATCCAGTCATTCCAATAGGAACCAAAACGATTGGGAATTTCTCAATACAGACTTTTTGCTGGACACGTGAATTCATCCCAATGATCAATGGCTTTGAACATGACTTCTGTGTGAGCTGTGATTCATATATCATTATACTTCTCACAATAGAGCTTTTCTGATCACAAAATTTCAATAATGTGATAAGAACCTTTTATGTTGACATTAGAAACAGGAAACATTTCCTGTTCCTTAATGACTAATACTAATAATTTACTTAGTACATTAATGCCGAGTTCACACTGCACGATTTTAGCCCTGATTTTCACTCGGTGACAGGTCTTGCGAAATCGCCGACAAATGCCCGAAATCTGAGGCAAATCGGTGCAACCTACAGCCAATGAGAGAGCAAGATACAGAGCAGCAGGAAGTTCGGGGAGGAGTTATATGAAACGTAGTTTGCAGACCAGACAGAGTTGTCTGCGATACAGTGTGTAACCTCTTGTCGCCGATCCATCGTGCAATGTGAACACAGCAGCAACTGAATGCTACCTCAGATAGTCATGTAGTGTAAAAACAATGGTAATCCAATGACTTTAGTTGTGAACTCTGCTTTAGTATGTTCATTTTAAATTTGACAATGACGATTCTGCGATTCTGAGAGTATGTAGACAGACACTACAAACTATTCAGCGAGTCATTAAACTGATTCAAACATCTCATGAGATTGATTCACAAGTTCTTTTGGTTTGTTAAAACAAGAAACCGTTTATAATAATCATTATTTTATGAATGTGTCTACATTATTCACACTGTATGATTGTTGTTGAGTACAATCAGCAAGAACGATCCAACAGAAAAATGAAAAACTTGTTGATTCACAATTTGCTATAGATTTAGCAATACTTAATCTGTAACAGTGTCACATCAAGCAAGTACAACTGAGATACTGTTTACCATATTTGATGTGCTCTATGTGAGTTGATCAATGTTTATGTAAAATAAAAAAAAGTCTAAATTAAAGCTGTTCATCCAAGACTTAGATTAAACCACTCTATTCCGATGGACTACTGTTATGATGTCTTTCTCAAGCTTTTTGAAGAGTGACAATTTCGGTTGCCTGGACTTTCAATGAATGGAAAAAAATTATGAGAGAATCTTCAAAATATCATCATTTGTGTTGACTTGTAGGTTTGGAAAAACTTGAGGGTGAGCAAATTCTAAGTATTATAATTTTTTGGTGGACTATCCCTTTAAAAGAACAAAATGTCACGAGAGAACACGTATAGAATGCAAGCTGTCCATGCTATATAAACTGCATGACCAAATTACAGCATTTGCTCTCTCTCTTTCTCAATTCCCACACAGCTTTGAACACATTTAGAAATAAACCTTTCCAAACACAAGGTTGCAAATGCGCATGTGTGGCAGGCTGTTCTCAGTGGCGAGCGGCTTGAGTGGCGGCGCTGCCTGCAGTAGGTGGGCACAGTATTGCAGCACAGCTGGTGCACTTCACTATTTGAGCTCAGAGTGTGAAGGTTACTGCTGGAGGAGCTTCTGTTTGAGTAGAATTCTCATAATGATGGGTGACTGAAAGGATGTTCCATTTCTACTACACAAGACTTTGATAAATGCTCTGGATAGCACAGAAGATCAGCACTGCAGTCAGCATTCAGTTTAGAAATCTGAGTTGACTGCCAACATTACCTATGAATCAGTATGGACTGCACCACTGCCAAACACAAAACTAACAAAGTAGCAAATACGCAATATCACACAGACAAAAACAATGTCCCAGAGTCATGAACAAACAGAGAACTTCCTGTAGGTAAATGACACAACACTAGCAGCACTGAGGAAGAAAACCCCTGAATCATGACACAGTTTTACATCAATATGCATAACATGCACATTTTAGTATTAAATGTGAACCTCACCTTTTGAAGGCTTGTTGGATTTAGTTGGGTTTTATCAATAATTTTTATTGCCACCTGAGAAAGAAAAACACTTTTAGTGGAATTTTACAAAATGTGAGGAAAACTGGCAACCTAAAATATTATTCAATTATATACACTAACATTCAAAAGTTTGGGGTTGGTGAGATTTAATTTACTTGAAAAAACCAAAAGCAATAAAAACCGCAATAATACTGCAAAATAATAGTACAATTTAAAATAGCGGTTTCTTAATTTAATAGATTTTAAAATGTAATTTATTTCTGTGATGGCAAAGCTGAAATTTCAGCATTATTACTCCAGTATCACATGATCCTTCAGAAATCATCCTAATATACTGATTTGCTGCTCAGTTATCATAAAATATTATTGGTGCTCAGCTAAAATGAATGGTTCTTATTATTATAAACACTGAAAAAAGTTGTGCTGCTGCTTAATATTTTTGTTAAAATTGTGATGAACAGATCAAAAGAACAATTAATTTGAAACAGAAATCTTCTGTAACATTATAAATGTCTTTACTGTCACTTTTGATCATTTTAATGCATCCTTGCATCTTTTTACTGGCCCCAAACTTTGGAATGATTGTGTATGTTTAAAATATCAATAATCTAACATGCATGTGTGTGTAAAAAAAAAAAAAGAAATCATGAGATTTTTCCAAATTACATAAATTTATAATTTTTTTAATTTATCACACTTCTCAACTGAGTTTTACAAAGTGTTATAATTAAAAAAAAATTACAAAAGGAAACATATATGCAGAAAAGCATGTTTGTGTCTCGGAAAACCCCCGTGGCCCACTGTGTGACAGGAAACACACTCATGACTCCTGACTCCTCACCTCACTTCCTGTCAGGATATGGCGAGCCAGTTTGACCTTGGCGAAGTTGCCCTTTCCAATGGTTTTTAGAAGTCGGTAATTCCCAATAAGAGGGTGCACATCATCTACTCCCGAGCCAGAATTTCGGCTTCGACCACTCGTCCTCACAGATCGAGAGGTCACCTCCCCTCGGCCATGGCCATTCGTTGTATGCTGTTAGGAATAAAAACATGCAAATTAAAAACAGTAACAACTAAAAATTTATACATTATAGCGTGTTAGAAAGCAGCCATTATCCACGCATGGAAACTTAATTCCCCCCCAAAATTCCAAATTATAATTTCAGCCTCGTTCATTTTATCCCAGATTTTGCCCAGTCATGTAAAGACCAGATATTGGCAACCAACACAGAGGTCCTAGTCAGGGTAGAAATCACTAATATTGACTCCACCCATGCCACATCAGAGAGGTCCATTAGCACATCCATCCTCACCCCAACAACATATCTTTATTACTTTTTTTGAAAAACGTAAAAAAATTGCCACAAGTTAATCAAAACATTAACAAGTTAGACATCAAAAGTACTTATATATATATATATATATATACACACATATATAGAATCTCTTGTGACCTTGTGAGAGGACCTTTGTGCAACATACACCAGGCAACAAATAACACAGACTAACTGAATTGTCCCATTCAGAGGTCATGAGTGCAACAGGATGATGTTTAGTAAGTCGGTGAGTCTCATGTGGTACTAACACCTCTGTATGTAAGGCAATGCTGACACTGCGCTATACAATGCTCCCACTAAATCCTGCATATTGTCCCTGACGCCCCGACGTGACTGTTATCCACAAAGCTCTGCCTAATAGATTTATAAATCCACCAACAGCCTCAGGCTTGATACAAAATGTACGAAAAGCAATAAAATGCGAAGAACAGTCATGATTAAAGATCACTTACACTTATTGTTGCACGATGCTTCATATTAGATTGCGATCCTCTCATTTTTGTGTTGGCAAGCTGAATGGCATTGAAACAAACAGCCCTGTCTTTTTTTGTGAGAAGTACTCATCAATACTCTCCCATCCACCAACACCGATACTGACGAGCTGCATCACTGCTGGAGTCTTTTTGACACCCAGTGTGTGTGTGTGTGTGTGTGTGTGTGAGAGAGAGAGAGAGAGAGAGAGAGAGGCAGAGAGATTTTGGGGCGGGTGGGGCCAAGTGGATGAGTGATACCTCATTTGACTTTTTTCAAAAGTGAGCAAGAACTGTGCATTAAAATATGTTGATTCTCGTAAGGCATTATACATATTAATAGATGTCAATAAATAATCCACACAGAATAACTTTCACACACTGAAGCATTTACAGATGCCTTTAACTTAATATACATAAAAAGATTCAGTAAGCACACAATGTTCTATTTTAATTTAGCAATGAAAAAAGAGCAATTCGTACAGATTTAGATAGAACGATAGAAGACAGATAGATAGATAGATAGGATGATAGATAGAAAAATAGAACAATATAGACAGCTAGAGCAATCGATAGATAGAACAATAGGTAGAACGATAGATAAAATTAATAAAATTGCTGATTGACAACAACAGATAGAACGATAGATAGAAAGAAAGACAGACTGACAGAACTACGGACAGATGGAATGACAGACCAATGATAGAAAAACTGACAGACAGACAGACAGAATGATAGATAGACAGACTGACAACAACAGATAGCCTAGAGAGGATAGAATACTGATATAATGATAGAAAGACAGAAAGATGGAATGACAGATAGAATGTTAGAACAATAGATAGAACGATAGATACATTTTAAAAAGACAGAGAGAGAGACAGACAGACATCCATTGGAAAAGTCAAAGAGCGTAACCTAGTGCCACATTATTCACAGGCACGTTTAAGGGGGACCTGCATTAGCGCGCGTGCTCATGTCACCTTCCCTCACTGCTGACGTATGAGCAGTAACCTATAGGACAGACTGACGACAATGCGCAATATCTGCATCCTATCGGCGCATTTAACATGCCAACCCACGCACGGTCACTCACTGGCGTGCAGGACTTTAACTAATCAAGCATATGTTGCACTCATAAGCAGAAAAGCAGCCAAATTACCGATGCCCTGGACCCCATGCGTCACTTCAGCCTGGTGCCCCATCTGTCCAAAGACGGGCACAATACTGCTAATCCACTTAAAGCACCCGGTCAGCACATACGACGCGATATGGGATGCGACACTGCCCTTAATTCTGGAGGAAAATCAGCTTGAATGATTTTAGACGGCTGCTTCGTTTTGACCATAATCGCTGTCTAGGTAGGCAGCTCTCCAGGTTTTGAGACACGGCCATAAACTGCGACGCGACAAGATCAAAATAACACACTCACAAGTGATAAATCAACACAGGATTGAGTCAGTCCACAGCAGTTATGACTGGTTATTAACCAAATACTAAAACATGAATAGACTACTTACATTTTCAGCCTTCCGCTCGTTGACGGTGGGCAGGGGGGCTCTTGTTGTTGACATAGTGTTGATGGAAAGCTGCTTTCCCGGAATTACGATTTAAGCAGCAGGTTTTGCGGTGCAACGAAGGGGAAAATATATATTTGACAGATTACACGCTTGGTCAATATCATTGATTTGCTTCTAAAGCTGGTAACAAACTTGTTAAAAGTTTGGGAGAAATATTCCGCTGACGTTACTGCGTTTAATTACCGATTGCAAGCCATCTAAGAGATCCCAAAATAGCTAATGAGACCGGCTAACTTGTGCACTGTTAAAAACATAATACTGCCAGGCCTCGCGTCGCTGTCTGCTTCATATCTCGGATGTCCGGTTCAAGTAACGTTAAGAATAGAGAAAATTACACTTCACGGGGCCTCCGCTGCGATCTCCCCCAAAGACAATCTGCTCATCGAGCGATCCTTTAAGCGGACGGTCCGGTACATTCAGTGCTAACGGAAGCGGTCACAGGCGTCGGAGCCGCGGGGAGGACGCGCTTGTTGACGGTTCCATTCCAAACAAACAGCCGCGTCTGTTGCCTCTCGTTCAAAGCAAGATCCAAGATGGCTGCCCAAGAGCGCAGGAGTTTCGAGCCGAGCCCTGAGAGAGACAGAGGAAGTGAGGAAACAGACGGATCCCTGTGCTCATTGGAGAGCGCCGCATCCCTCAGAGATCTGTAGGTGTTCATATGGAAAAAAGGGGAAAACTTCGTCATACCATAACAACTATGACACACCCTGTTCAATTGAAGTGCAATTTTACCATATATGGCTTGACCCGTTATGCCAAATGAAGACAGAGATTTTCAGTTATTTAGTCAGTATGTTCTGTTTAAAGGTGCTCTTTTGAGAAATATAGCAAGTTAAAATATTGTACACTGACATGAGATGAAATCTGTAGATGTATTCATCATACCGAAACCAGATTCCAGTTTTCTTGTACATGGAGCGGGTCGCCCCTGTGGGCATCGCCATGTTGAGATCTCAGCACACAAAAAGTAACCTACATAAGGCAAATCTAACAATATTGTAGAATTAGCTTTTATTGCCAGGTGTACTCTCTCTCTCACACACAATGGATTTGTCTTGGTAACAGAAATTACCAGTTCACATAAATACAAGAAAAATATGTAGTAATAAATAAATAATGTATATCAAATATCAAGTAAATAGAATATATAAATGCCTAAAACAGACAAAAATGTACACTAGATATTATCTACAGATATGTGCAAGGTGATATGCAGTGTACAGAAACTGTGCCATTATGTACTTGCAGTTTAATAAATATATAATTGAATTTGCATGTTGCATATGAAATATAAGAGTAGTACTGCTATTGCATATGATATCATGCCTTTTGGTAAAATAATATTAAAATACTCCTATTTAAACTTAATAATGCTAAAAAAAAAGATGATAAAATAAAACAGAAATAAATTGCAAAATATAACTGCCATCATATTTCTTGTATTCTGGTTAAAAGGTCCACTCACTGGTCTCACTCTGACAAAAAAAAAAATATATATATTTTCACTGCTGCACAAGTCTTTGCAGACTGACTTTTGCTTGGCCTGTGCTTGCTTATTTTAGGTCCCATTACTGGAATCCCACATTTAACATAAACAACAATGTAATACCTATGTAATGCAAGAAGTCTAGTCTAGCCTTATTGTAGGCTTCACGGTTTAAATCTCAAAACATGTTCCATTTTAATTAAATGCCAAAAGTCATGATCAGCAAAGATAGAGGGGCTCATACAATGGTGAACTTTAGAGTCAGAAAAAGCTGAGAACCAGATTTACAGCAATATGCCAGTCTACAGATGAATCATCAGTTATGTACTGTGTATGTGTGCCATCTAGTGGCTATTTTAGTCTTGACGTTCAACAACAAGTAACTTTTTTCCACAATAGATGCCAACTTTTTGGAATAAATTCTACTACTACTTGTCATACATCAACGAAAAAGATGTCGCAAGAAAACTCACCTAGACCACCCTGACTCCAAGTCCATGTCAGAAATGTTCTTTGCATATTTGGAGTAAACAAGTGTTTGGAGGGCAGGGTTTTGAAGCAACAGGGGTCTTCTATAATAGCTGCCACCTCTGAAGTAAAGTGAATGATGAAATCAAGTGATGCCAAAATGAACAGATTTGTATCATAGTTCACCGTTATTCCTGATTATTTCATGTATTCTGTTACACAGACTCAGGTTACAATCTTTAGTTAAGAAAACAAAATCATCAATATAATGTACAGCAAAAACCTTTATTTAATGATTTCAAGAAAAACAAAAATCAGATGTGCAGTGTAAGCAAACCCATGAATCAAAGTCAAGCTCACAATACAACAAAATTGCTCAATACGGACAATAAAGCTCAAAAGTTCTTAATACATCAGCAGCAAGTCAATGAAAGAGCTATATTAAAACCATTGTTGTAAATCAAATATAACTAAGAAGAAAGTGGGACAAAATAAGACGGGCTAAACAGGAGGCCACTGTGATCCATTTTATCAAGAGGAACGGGAAGTAGCAAGATTCCAAGATGGCAGCTGCTGTTTCACTTGTCATTTCTTTAAATGGCATCTATATCAAGGTCATCATCCTCTTCTGCTTTAACAGGCTGAACGGTCTCCACCTTCAGCTCTCGGGCAGAGGAAGAGTACACAACCTAAAGACCAAAAACAAATGAGAAAGATGAAGAATCAGAATATACCAGCACAGCACAACAGTCTCAAAAACGCACTCTAATTCTAGCCCAGAGAAGACTAATGTAATTACACTAATTACAGTCCCAGGGCTCCTGCTGACAGTTAAAATATAAAGCTGTTTCTCTAATTAACTACTACATTACCATGTGTGGCTTGTGTAAGATTTAGAGTTTGTCCGTGCAATATATATATAAAAACAAAACGGGTGTATTATATATTCTCCCCACAAGTTTTTCCAACTTGTGCAAGAAATTACCTCAACATTTTCATCATCTTCCTCCTCTTCTGCTTCACTCCCCTCACTCTCTTCCTCTGCCTCCTTCAGCCATGTGACAAAGGGAGCTGCCTTGGCATGGATCTCCTTGGCCAGCTCCTTGGAAACATATTTCTTGGATACCTTGAAACACAGGAAAATATATTTTTCATGACCCCAAAGTTATAAAATGCTCTATTAATCCAAATGATGAGTAGGTTGTACCTTCTCTGCCCACATGAGGATGACATCCTCATCCAGGAGGTCAGCATCATAGAAGTCTTTGAGAATGATGGCCACTCGTGGCAGCAGCTGACTTTGATGAAGCTTCACCAGACATTCAAAGCCTCCCAGCAGATACTTCTGAGATTTCTTATCGTTGTGGCAGAACTACAGGAAAAGGAGAATTTGGCACTTGAATCAAAAGCACTTTATTTGTTATCTTTTGCAGAACCAGCAGATCATTTAAATGGATTCAACTTCATTTATCTAAGCAATGGGTGAAAAGTGGTAGCTATCAAAGCTGCTCATTTAAAAGTGTAATTTATAGTCAAGACTATATTTAGCATGGCTTTACACTAGCATCATAGCTTGTCAGCAAGTCTCTGTGTCCTGCTATAAATACTCATCTATCACTAGGCCCAGATGGAAACTTTGTATTTTTGATACCGATTTTGGGGCAAATTCTGGGTGTAAAATTTATTAAATGGAGCTGAGAGTACTATACTTAGCTCAAGGCACAATCAAATTAACCAAAATATTTAATAAATTAACAAGTGATTAACAACAGCAGAATGTCTCACATAGTTTTCTGTACATGCAGATCCTGTGTGGGCCAGTCTATCACATTTAAAATTAAAACTGTTTTTTTTTTTTGTTTTTTTAAATACGTACCCGCAGGAAGTGACGCTTGTATTTCTTGATCTGGTCTCTGATGTTCTCATCAAAAAGCAGTTCACTCAAGATAAGTGGGCCCATGGCTCTCACATCCAGCCTTTCTGCTTCAGCCAGAATCTCCTTATCAGCAGAGTCTATTGCTACACTCTCTTTCTTTTGCTGATCAGAAAAAACAGAAATGCTCTTCAATTGTTTGAATTCTAGTGGCATTGATAGAACCTTGGTTATTTATAACTATATGTTAATTTAAATCTACTACACGGGTACAAAAGGTAAACTACCATTCAAAATGTGGGGGTCAATATACTGTATATATTTTTTAATTCATTATTTAATTAATTTATTTTAAAGAAAGCAGCACTTTTTCTTTTACTTAAACTGATCAAAAGGTGACAAAGACAATTTAACAAAAGATTTTTATGTCAAATAAATGTCCTTTTGAAGCTTTCTATTCATCAAAACGTAAAAAAAAAAAGAAGTACCAGCTTCTCAGCTGTTTTCAACAGATAAAATATTTCTTAAGCAGCAAATCATCATATTAGAATGATTTCTGGATGATCATGTGATACTGAAGACTGGGTTAATAACTGCTAAAAAGTCCAATTTGCATCAAAGGAATAAATTACATTTTAAGTGTTCTTTTAAATGTTGATAGTATTTCACAATATCACTGTTTTCAATGTATTTTTCATCAATTTCATGCAGCCTTGAGTACAGAAACTTCTTTGACCAACCCCAAACTTTTGAACGGTAGTGTAACTCCACCAGATACAAAGATGTCATTAGAAAATGTTTTTACACAGGAAACGGATAACAGTGGCATTATTTACTTTGACAAAGTTGTAGAACAAGTTGACCCTCTCCTCCAGGGTTTTCTCCAGGTCCTCGCTGAGGGTCAGGTTCTTAGCATGGTCACTGATCTCCTCCATTCGCCGACGCTGGGCCTCCTCTGTGGTTTCCTCTGCCCAGTCATCGTCGTCTTCCTCACCATCCTGCACATCAACATACTCTTTAATATACTGGTTACAAATTCTATTAATAATATATGTATAGTTATTCACAGGTATCTCTTACCACAACATCTGGTGCATCTATGTCGTTATGGTTCCCAGCTTCACCACTTCCCGAGCCATTCTCCTTATCCTTCTTTCTGTTTTTCTTATCTTTCTTCTCTTTCACACAACTACTGTCAGTCTCTGTATTTCAAACAGGTTTGCAATTAATGGGGGTTATAAAGCTTGCATGCAATGCTAACATCAGAAATGTAAAAATCAAGTAGTACTATACTCATTTCCAACAAACACGAGGCATAAATCTAATGCTAAATATAGTGAATAATAGTAGTAAATGCATTTGAACAACTCACCAGGTGGGTTTTTGAGGATGAATGTGCACAGTTTGTTCCGGGTGTCCAGCATTCTCCGATTACCACAAGCCTTGCAAGCGCTTCCGATGGTCTGCTTCTTTGGGTTAACATGCTGAGAGACAAAGAAACTAACTGAACAACAGATACTATGAGGAACATTTCTGAAAATGTCAATGGTTTCGATTTTCACTTTTAAAAAAACAGATATTTACAGACTTTGCGCTCTGAATTGTGAGCACTAGAACCGGTGTTGGTATTGTTAAACTAATACTAAAAATCATTTTTTTGTGAAATGGGAAAACAAATAAATATTAGAGGGAAAAACTTGAAATAAATTAGAGGTGTTGCTTTGGCACTAACTAAAATACTAAAAAGTACAATTACTAAAACTAAAATAATAATAAAGCTAAAGATTATTCTTATTTTTTTTTAAATGAGCAGTCACAAACTTAAAATGTAAACTGAAAATATAAAAATAAAAGCATAAAAAATACTATAAAAGTATATAAATAATATTAAAATAACACTAAAGTAGGCCAATGCTTTCACAACTATGGCTATTTTGTCATCACTTTTGTAGGCGTTATAGAGGGCAAAGGACAAAATCGAGTGTGCTAAACACATCACATGCCAACTGGCCTTGTACTTGCACCAAAAAAACAAAAACAAGTTTAAATACCCTTCAGAAGGTTCTCTGAACATTATCTGACCGACAGCAAAACAGAGTAAATAGAATCTTTCATTTTTAACCATGAGTTTATTCAGCAAGCAACCCTAATTGTCAGCTTACCAGGTCAGTTTCAGGATTGTCACACTCGGAGCACAGCACAAACTTGCGGATGAATCCATCCAGCATTTCCTGCAGTTTATTGGCTTCATGGGATCCGTTTACGATGTAGCGGTCATTCTTAGCATCAAACTGAGTCTGTGCCCCCAACTCGCAGCCAAAATATTTAGTTGGATCTGAGGAAACAGCAAAGAGAAGAATATATACATCATCGTTCCATAATAAAACACTACTGAAAAAATAAGAGTTATGATATAACTAATTATAAACACAAACTTACAGGTTGGAGGCCTATTCAGTGCCTTTGCAACATCAACCATGTTGACAATGACCGTCTTGATTCCATTCCCTTTGCCTTCCACCTGTAATTGACAGTGGGAAAACATTTTTTTTTAAATCTTCTCTAACTCTGTATCAGATTGTTCTCTTACTGCTTACACACAGCAGTAAGAGAATACTATTGTGTGCAGAAATAAATAATGTTTTTTTTTTATATATGTAGCATTTAGACCAAAAACAGTCTCTCTAGTACCTTGGCAATCAAACGTGGCATCTTGTAGCGGTAGAACTGGTCCGACACATTGCGGTTGACATTGACAGACATTTTGAGTGATCTGAGGCACTATCAGCAAGATGAAAAGATCTTGAATGGGATTTTTTGGGTATCTTCTGTCTGGAGAAGAGGGGATGACATAAACAACTGCAAGTGTGCTCGGTCTCTGACATGAAAAAGATCTTGCCACAGTGGCTGCAAACTCCTTGCTCGTGGACTAGGTTTCCCCTGCTCGCGTTCCAACAGCTGCGCAACAGCTCTGAAAAGCAAAGAGAAATACACTGCATTATACATCAATTCCTCTTAATTTGATCATTTACTGGCGTTCCACTCGGTGACACATTTGGATTGGATTCTTTCTAAACTATTTTTGTTGGTAGAAGAAATATACAAACTAACTGGCCAATTTGTCTCCATAGCCAAATCACAGTTGTGCTGATATCTAGTACAACAGCATTACTTTCATCTGTAAAGCATATTATTAATAATGTAGGCTATTCAGAGCTTGTATCAAGACCAAACCAATATTTTGTGGCCATTTTTATGACTATTCATTTTCATTTATATTTAAAGGAATAACATCTAAAGGATTTAAAAACACATAGTAAAAAAACCCTCAATTTATGGTGAAGTAATCCATTTGAACTGTATGCAAATAATATAATTTGAACAAAAAAATTAACATTCACTATTAATCTCTTAAAAACTGTCTCCATTATTGTTTCTTCTCATCACATTCAACAATCAATTAAATTAATCACACAAATGATAGCCTGTATTATTGATTTAAAACAGTGAAATTTGACAAAAAAAAATCATATCAGTTTTCAAATGTTTAGCTAATTACTTCTTTGATTTGATGGGTCATTTCAATTATTTTGACACTGACAAGCACTGTTGCACCACTGAGGTACACCAGCCTAAAAGTTAAAATTTGTGTCATGCTAACATCAAGCAGAGCGGTGCATAATGAAGTGCAGCATCAACATAATTATTTAATATTGGGGCAAATTTGGCCACATCTGATTTCTGTGGGGACTTGTTCCTCTGAATATCTACGGTGGTTATGGCACTGGCTTGTATGGTCCTCAATATACTTAAGATTTTAAAAAATGCAATAAATTGTTTTTAATATTCTCTCTGCCATTTGTTATTAAAGGTAAACAAACGTCTGGTCGTGAATTAAAAAAAAACAATCATGTAGCAGAGGCCTTGATCAAGACCCTAGTTACCCACGTCACTGACTGCGTCAGCAGGTACAAGTGTGACTCAAGCCAAATGAACACGTGGTGAGGAATATATTTAAGAGCCGAGCCGTGAGTTACGTGACAGAACAATATTTACCAATACCAAACAAATATAAGATCACGATCACGTAGTATTGAGCGCGTGTCTATTGGCTGGTCGAACTGAAAGTAACGTTACATCACTCGAGCTGGAATTGTAAACGTTCAGAAACCACGTAACCGCATTTAAAGGTGCTTTATTATTGGTTTAGAAATTATATTTATGTAAGCTACAGCGCAATACCGAGTCACCCGTGTTGCACCCAAGGTCGATATATACATGGTTACCCGTTTGAACTCAACCCACTCCGCTATTTTTACATCAAAATAAACACATCGAATACCGACGACAGCGCGTACATTACCCTAAATTATTAAAACACAGCCCAACTGGAATTACAGTCGCTTTAACAAACCTCAGATTGGTAAAGTTGTGTGATCGTCGCGGTGGTGCAGAGTGCGTCACGGTTAGCGCGCGGCGGAGTGCGCAAAAGCACCGCGACGCCATTTTGTTCCCCTCCGTCAAGCAAGTTGACACCCATTAGCTAGTTATAAAAGCCTCCAAAAACACTCGTTTCCGAGACTTGGGTACCCAAAACGCATTTACCAATGTGTAATAGATACTGACAAATCAGTTCATGCAAATGACCGATCGGATACTCACCGTTTTCGTAAAATAAAGACATAAACACAACGCTAGTCGTCCACCGACGCAGTGAAGGGTTGACAGTGGAGAGCCTGGAGATGTTGGGTCGTGATCCAAGAATGTAACACGACACAACGGTAAAGACAGATTACACCTGGGAAGTGCTGAGCGATGCAGCCGACCAGTCGAGGGATATCAGATCTCCGGAGAGAAGCTGGATTAGAAAGAGAGAGATAACGTTAGATTTGTCAAATGTAACTTGGCAACACACTTGCTATGATACTTATTAAGCTAAGCAGCTCTCCGGTTCGCCATGATAAAACAGACGGTTTTCTAAAAAACTGCTTTGGCATCTGCTAGACTCAAACACTACAGATATATCTGAAACGTGTTAATTTGCCATCCGGTAGTGTTGTAATATTGGTTCAAGTCACTTCTTACCTTCCAGAACCTTCTTTGCTCCACGCAAAGGCAGAATGGTCTGAGAGCGCTGGGGATGGGCGTGTACCTCGCGTGGAATCCACATAGCCCCGCCCACCGCGGCCATCCATTGGCTAAAATCACTTCCTGTATTCTATTTCTTAACGTTGACTTGCTCCTTTTAGCGTCAATCATCACTGTGTACCACATAATCACTATTTATTTCGGTTTACGTTCTTCTAAAGCAACTTCGAACAAATTTTGCTTCGAACAAAATACAGTGTCCACTAAAATACATTTTTGAATAAAGGTAATACAGGGAGTTAAAGTTATAACATTTAGGTTACTGTGACCCAAATAGTCCAAATACAAAATTTTTTTTTTTTATTATTTCTATGTTGAGGTAGAATTAGAATTAATGTTGCAACTTAAATTCGCGAAAGATGAAAAAGCAGGGCGTTATAAGGTTATAACATTTAGGATAATGTGACCTAAATAGTCATTGGTTACAAAGGTTCTGAGGTAGAATTAGAATGAATGTTGTCAATGTCACCACATGCAAATTCACAAAAAATAAAAAAGCAACCTTAAAGTATGACTGGTGGCATGTAAGGTTCCATTTGTCAACTATAATGCATGAACAAACATAATTATTGTGAACAATGCGAACAAAACTAACAATAAGCAATACATTTGTTACAGTATGATTTTATTTTTGTTAACGTTAGTTAATAAAAATACAGATGTTCATTGTTAGTCCATGTTAGCTCAGGCCCATTAAATAACATTAACATACACATACACTTTTTATCTTAATAATGTAGCCAGTTAGTGTATGGTGGAATCAGCATTAAATAAGATTAATAAAATGCTTTAGAAATTAGAGGAAATATTTGTCATTGTTAGTTCATGTTATCTAATGTTTAACTACTGTTAACAAATGAAAGATTACACGTGTTACTCATAGAGCTGGGTAGTAACTGATTACATGTAATCTGGATTACATAATCAGATTCCAAAAATTAAGTACTTGTAAATAGATTAAATTACATTTTAAAATACTCATAGTCAGATTACAGTTATTTTTGTATTGATTACATGATTACATATTATTCACATAAATTATTCATAACATATTGTTTCTTCCTAATTCCTCTTTTTTATCTGTTAAAGGTTCCTTTCTAAAATAGCCTACAGTTTAAATACACTCAGAAAGTCCAGCATTCACACAAAGACCGGTCATTAGTTAGGTAGCTACACAGCACTTGACCACTGGGTTAACAAAAACCATGTCAGGTTTAAGAAGTGTTTCAACATTGCATCAACTAAAGGCTTTTGCTCTCAAACACATTAAAATGCACAAATTCATGTTATTTCTTATTTACATGTAATGCAGGCATTCCCAGACTTTTTTGTCATCTGAACCTCTTTCACCTAATGTATTTACTTGAAGTAGCCCTGAGATTATTATTATTTTTTTTAATAATTATGCATCACATTTGCATGTTCACGGTTCTCTGATGTTGGTTAATGGTCACATGACATACAGGTAAACACATTTTTAAAATAATTTTTTAGTAAGTGTTTTCTTTTAATTTATGTCATTTTAAAATGATTTATTTATTTATTTTAATTATAAAGATTTAATTGATTATTAGCTTTTCATTAAACTCACAACCCCCCTGCAGTTTCTTAACGAACCCAGTTTGGGAAATCTTGATTTAATGTAATGTTTTATACACTTCTTAAACATTAACGTAATTATACAATAAATTAAACAATAACGTAATTCTTAAACAATAACGTAATTCCCCAATAAATATTGAGGAATATAAATCACTTTCATAGAGTTATTGTTTTGAAAATGCATGTATTTGCACTTTCTTTTAAAAATTATAATTCCTATAGTTTATTAGTATTTATTTATTTTATAAACTATATCCATGGTAACAAGGATCATGGTTTTACTGTGAATTTTATCTTATTAATAGTTTAACTTTTTAATCATTCTAATGAATTTTAATTGAAGTCAAATGTTAATTCAATTAGAGCTTGATGATATATATATATATATATATATACTTGTTTTTTATAATAGCAGTCAATGGTAACCAAAATGGTTTGGTTACCAACATTCTTCAAAATTTCTTTGACAGAACAGAGTAAATTTACTTTATGGCATCCTAGCTCAAAAACAGTGCTTTACTGTCAAGTGCGCATTTCTATGTGACAAAAATTGCACATTCAATAATATCTATCATTATTAATTAATTATTTATTAATTAATTTACTGCAAAGCCCAAACCCCACCAAAAACATTCAGGGGTTAAACTCGTGGGCCGGATAGGCTGGATTTGTCCAGGGTGAAATTTTAGCCCCAGTCCTGCCCTGTTACGCAGTATTTGCTATCTTTTACAATTATTAGTCTTTATAGTATTATTCTTTTCTGTTAATAAATGTTATATAAGCTAGTTTGTCATTGTACTGTTTTATTGTTGTTGTGCTTTTCATTAAGAATCTTTGAAGGATTTAGAAAGTAAAAGGTGTAAAGATGTAAGCGAAACAGGCAATGTCTTTTCTTGTAAAACGTGACACCAAGAACAAGAATTCAAAAGCAAAAGTGAAAGCGTCCAATTACAATAGGCCTACAAATTCCAGTACCACACAGCTGTGAAAGACTGATCTCCAGTTATCTGAAGCATTCGGTTCCAGATATTGCTGCTAAAGGTGCAAAAGGTTTTTCACCTGGATGATAGGTGTAGATAAAATAAAATAAGATAATAAAAACTGTATGCATTTACTTAGGTTGCCTTTATGTTATGTTGCATTTTGCTTTAAAATTTAAAACTATATCATGACATATCCTATACAAAAACAGAAGAAATCAGTATGCGGCAAAGACATCTTCACAGCACTGTTATTGTAGCATTTTTATTTAAAATGAGACACTGCTTAAACTTACTGCAACTACTTCCGATACTTCAAATGAACCACAATATATCCTGTGCACATATGAGAACAACAGCATCACGGTTGAATGTTCACATTTACTATAGTGCACTTGTACAACAGCTGACTTTTTCATAGATCTAAATCAAACAGATTGCAGAATATAAAATGTCAAAAATGTTTAAAAAAGTTAAAGTTGGGGAGGAAGAAAAAAACAGACAAGAATAAAGATGAGCAGTATCGTCTGGTGAAAGACATACCAACACAGCACACAGAGACCACAGATGGTAAGACAATACGTTATCATTTTGGTAACACTTTACAGTAAGGTCTCATTTGTAAACGTTAATGTTAGCTAACACGAACTAACAATGAACAATACATTTATGAATCTTTGTTAACAATAGTTAATAACAAAGTATTGCAATAATACATTTTTAGTTCATGTTAGCTCAGGTCCATGAAATAATATTAACACACAACTTTTGTTGTTAGTTTAACTAGTGTAGTTGATAATGTTAACAAATGGAAGAGTATAGTGGTACCACAGACATTTTTTGTGGGTAATATTGAAGTTTGAAGAAAAAAAAAGTATTTTTTCACATTTGAGTTTAAAATTTCAAAAGTAATTCATTGATTCAGCAGGAGAACAGGAAAGCACAGTCGACTCTGTGATGCCATCTAGTTCAGGTGTTGAAGTGAATGGTGAGACAGGGCTTAATATTCTCAAAACAATTCTGAGTGAACAATTAAACCCAGCTGCAATGCCGAAAATCAGCGTCTCTCAAGAATGGCACGATAAGTACCTTCAGGAAATAGATCAGTTTGTGGAAAACCACTTTCCCACGCTGCCAGCAGAGAGACCACAAGAATCTCAGTTAAAGCAGACAAAGGACTTTCTAAAGAGAACACGGAGCATGATATATGATGAGGTGCTTCGATTAACACCTGCACTGAAAGATGCTGGGCTGCTAGATCATCTGAAGGACAGTTACAGCCGTCACATCTTTACCAACCTGGACCTGCTCCTAAACAGAGATCTGTGTGTAAAAGAGATCTTCTGCCTTCTACTGTGGGGAAAAGATTTGTTCTTCAGGTACTGCAAATTTGTCGTAAATGTAATATTCTTATACATACAACACAAAAACAAGTTAGCCTAATTTTGAAATGAACATTACCATTCAAAAGTTTCGGATCATTATGTTTTTGAAGATGATGAAGGACGCACTAAATTGACCAAAAATGACATTAAAAACATTAATTCTATTTCAAATAAATGCTGTTCTTTCTAACTTTGCTGTTTATCAAAGAATCACAGTTTTCTCAAAAATATTAAGCAGCTTTCATTTGTTAACTTTGATAATAATAAGAAATGTTTCTTGAGCAGCAAATCTGCATAATTAGAACGATTTCTGAAGGATCATGTGACACTGAAGACTGGAATAATTAAAATATTAAAATATTTTATTTAAAATATTTTAATAATTAAATTTAATTATTAAAATATAATAATTAAAATATACTATATATATAGAGAGACATTTTAAAATATATTAAAATGGACAATTTTTCAAAATAAATGTTTAATTTCTGGTCAAATAAGTGCAGCCTTGGTGAGCATGAGAGACTTTTTCATAAATATTAAAAATCTTACAGTCATTCTTGAGAAGTGGGACAAAACAGGGTGCAAAATTGAAAAAAATAAACCTTGTACTCAGACAAATGAAACTATATTTCTGTATCTTGTACTAAGCTATTGATACAACCTCCCAACTTTTCTCTTTTTTTAACAAAATGTACTTTTTACCTTGGACTGTGTAATATTTAATTTAAACTTTATCTTTAACAGCATTCAAGATGTTTTTAACATTTCAAAACACATTCTCATGTTAGCAGACAGATTACACTTTCACATGTGACCAACAATTCCACAACAAATATAAAATATCATAATGAAATATTATCAAAATATATACATGTAACTGACTGAGGTGGCACATCTGAAGGTGGTGACGAAAACCTGAATTTGTAGTCATTTTAACTATCAAATACATTGAATCAATCAATTACTGTATTAAAACCATAGACTGTTTAAAACAAACAGTGAGTATGTTATTGTTTATAAAGATTTTATTCAAGAGTCACATTTAAGTATTTTGATATATTATTGGAACACAAAATCTGACGGTGGTGACATCTGATGGTGTTGACAAATTTGGCATTTCTTTCACACCAAAAAAAATGGAGTTCATGAAGTAGCCATTTTGTTTTTTCTGTTGATGCTAGATGCTAATGGAACCTGCTTCAGGAGAATAAAACGATCTTATATTTCAAATATTTTCCTCAGAAATTGTAAGATGGTGTTGACATATCATGGTTGTGACCAGGAAATATTAACATTAGGATTTAAAACATTCTAAAACTATAAAACTTAGCTGAGTCTGACGGTGTTGACAAAAAGTTTAATATTATTAAGTGTTACTTTTGATAAAACAAAATCTTTTTCATCATTAAAAAACATTTTTGTCCATGTTATAGCATATGAATGATTGAACCCTTCTCTGTGGACACACTGTTTTAGATGAAGTGAGAAGACAATAAGTGCCATAGATTTCACAGAATAATGAAAAAAATTAATTGAAGGGGATCATTGTGTTTACATTCTATTATTAATCCCCATAACATTTACAATTGATTTTTTAATTTTTTAAACCTGATAGCAGTTACAATTGCTTGACATGTTTTGTCCCATGTCTCAAGAATGACTGCTTACCAAACTCAAAATCTTTACAGTAGCCTATAGCCTGTATGTGCTCATTTCTATTTCAGTTCAGAATCAAAACTGACAGTGTACGATCCTCTGCTGTTGACGGGAGGGTTTGAGAGAGCAAAGCAGAAACTATTGCAAAAACTTCAGGTAAGACTTCACAGTATTCCCTTTATTTTTAACACAAGAGCCGCTTGTTATCTTGAATGTGCGAGGCTTCCCATTAATATTCGCTTCCAGTTATTTTAACTGTACAAAAACAGTCCGCTATGCTGCTTTATATTGCTAACTGCTATTTCTTATCATATCGTTAAGTATTAGCAAGTAATATAGCAATCATAAACACATCAGTCGTAGAGGACATACCGTTTACTGCACTTTGTTATTGTTCTAGTCTAGATGGCGGCAAATGTCTTGCGGAAGTTAAGGGGATGGTCTTCATTGGCTCTCATTATACTGACTTGCGGTAATGTACGAAAGGACCCAAAACAAGATATGCTAACACCTGTATCTCTGTCCCACTTTAACTGCCACAGAATGACCTCTCCATGAATCTACAGAACATCCTGTGCTATGATGAGCAACATGGACATAATGAGGACTCAATGAATGAGGAAACCTTCATCAGAGTACACATAGATGTCATTAAGGTAGCTCCTAGAGAGAGAGAGAGAGAGAGAGAGAGAGAGAGAGAAAGTGAAGCAAGACTTAGGCTATTTTTATTTTCTCATGTAAAAAGGTATCACAAGGCATTTGAATATGATATACTGCAAACTTATTTTATGTTTTGTTTCCACAGTACCTGAATTGTGCTATTTTAGAAGCTGAACAGTTTGGTCTGACTTTGAGGCATGTGGTACAAATACTCTGCAACGGAGAGCTGCATGGTTTTGTTCAGAAGTAGGTTTCTCTATCTTGTATTACACCTTTAAAGTTCACACACTAAAGCGATTCTTATTTAATGAATATCCAGTTATTATCTTTTTAGTTTATGGTTGTTGGAATGGGGATGTCTATAATCCTGTACTTAATAGCTATAAATATGTGTTTTCTTAGGTATGAGGACGCTGAGAATGAACGTCTAACAAAAGTAAAGTTTACAGAGAAAAACTCTGTGTATCTGTTTCGGATAATCAACACCTGTATGCAACTCAGGTATTTACTAATGATGATTAAGTAATGAACTAATACATGGCTCAGAAACTGGAACAGTGTATATTTAAAGGGATAGTTCACCCAAAAAATGAAAATTCTGTCAATAATTACTCTCATGTTGTTCCAAACCCGTAAGACCTTTGTTCATCTTTGAAACACAAATTAAGATATTTTTGATGAAATCCGAGAGCTTCCTGACCCCCCCGTAGACAGCAATGCAACTGACACGTTCAAGGCCCAGAAAGGTAGTAAGGACCAAAATAGTCCATGTGATATCAGTGGTTCAACCGTAATATTATAAAGCTGCGAGAATACTTTTTGTGCACAAAGAAAACAAACAAAAAAGGATGTTATTTAACAATTTCTTCTGTTTCGCTTTCGCATCAGTCTCAGCCATGCATTCATGAGAGTACCACGATGCATACATGTGCATTCCTTCATTTTTGGGTGAACTAACTAACTAATCTGTACTAATTGAAGAATAGGTGAAGACATATTTGTCACCCTTGATTTATTCAAAGTGGTTGTATACTTGTGGGGATATTAAGATAAAGTGACTAATATTTGACTTCCATTTGTGGCTAAAATATAGCATCAACCATGAGAGACAAACCCTATGTCATAGTTAAAACTAGTGTCATTATATCTTGTGAGTGTATTATTTTACAAATATTTGTGCTAAGTAATATATTTTTTTTTTTTTTTTTTTCGAGTGAACCTTTTAATGCACCTTTATTTGCCTGTTCCCTATATTGGCTTTTTATTACAGTTAACCTTTAACTGCCCCTTTTCTACAGTTTTATCATAAAACCAGTGTTATTTATTTTAACTATAGAGGCTATGCTGAACAAATCACTTCAGATAATAACAACAGTGATGTCTACTCAAGCACTATATGCATGCTACAGAAACTGGAAGATAATGCTTCATCCATTGTACAAAAGATCATGAACTGCTTAGCACAGGTATGTATTGACATCTGTGTTTATGATAATCTGTTCAGAAGAAAGTCCACTTTTGTGCACTTGAAATTAAGTATTTGAGTCCACAGAATTGTGAAATCCATAAGATCTTATTTTGATTATTTTGGCTCTATTATTTCTCTTGGCTACTGATAAACAACAAGGATACTGAAAACTCCTCTAATACATTTTTTATAAAAACTTACAGTCCTGTTTCTATGTAAATGTTCATTTGTAGGCCAATTTAGAAATTTATTTCAAGAAAAGGAATGAGCATATTAATATCATGATGGAGGCAATCCAAGGGCAGTGTGCATCTCTGCCTGAGACCGCCTCAGAGATCAAAACGGTACGCACAGTGTATGACCTTTGAACCAATCAAAAAGATTCAAGCTCCATATCTCACCCTCAATCTCTAACAATCTCTTAATTCCTGACAGGTCGTTGTGAAAATAGCTTACGACAGTGTTTCCAAAGTGTACCTGGAATGCCTGATGAAGACAAAGTTCAGAAAGCTAGAGAAGTGTTGGGGAAATGCTGAGGAAAAGATAAAAGAGGATGTTCAATATTTTCATGAAACATTCTCTGAACTGGTGAAAAAATAACTCTTTATTTCTGAAATAACTCTTGTTTTTAAGGGCTGATTTCCTGATGCACATGACCCTTGGAAATAAGGATCAAACATTATTCAGCATAATTGTTCCACATACAGTACAGAATGGGTAAAAAGCTCATTGTTTGAGTAAAGTGATTTTTGCTTGCAGAATGGCATTGTTGCCCAGCAGAACCAGCTCCTTCAGAGAATGACTGAAGTTTTACATTGCAGTGATGTAGAAGCACTGAAGATTACCTGTTGTGGTTTGTTCAGAGATTTCCCTCAGGAGAGGTAAACTCATATCACAACTAACACTTCACTTCAAATGCAAACATGTATTTACAGTTGTTTAAAATTGTGTGAGTATTCAAACAGCGAATGAGTGATTTTGCTTTCATCAGACAGTGCGGTGAAGTCTTCCTCTGAATGTTTTGCAGTGAGCAGTGTGTTCGTGGTCTGCTGCGCTGGAAGGGGATGTTATCAGAGCGACAGGTGAAGAAAGTACTGGATGTGAGTCGGGAATTTGGCCCATATCCAAGTCACGTTGTCCTCTGAAGGGACTTTTTTGTTGTAAATAGCTTGCATCCTATATGAAAACAAATAAGACTGTCTTTAATAATGGGAACTGCAGAAGCACAGTTGTGGCTGGCTGCTTCTGAACCCAATAGAAATGCAAGCCTATCAACATCATTGACTTGATGAGAAATGGGCCAAAAGTCAACTGATCCACATTTACCTGAACCGTTATTGATGCTTAAGATAAAGGTTATTTTAAGCAAAGATATTTGCTCTATGATCATTTTGCTTACAAAATAAGTGAAAATATACAAAGATTATGTGTTATTTGTTTAATCGTTTAATCCTCTTTTTTAGTTCAGTTGGTAAAAGTAAGCTATAGAGATGAAGAATGTTCTCCAAACATTGTGATATTTCTGCCTTCTAGCATTAAGATCTGATGTATATTCTTTAACAAGGTGCTAAATCTTTTCTTTCACATCTGTTTACACTGAAAGCATGCATCAAAGCTGCAGAGCTACTCCAGTGACTTTATTTTCCCAGTCTGTCTGAAATAATACAATTATTTTTTTTAAATGTGTCCAAGCATAAATTCATGCAGCCTACTTATGTTCACAATGGTACGATCTCCTCCTGATATTATGATGCGTTTTTGGTTATCCGATCAAGTGAAAATAAAGGTGTAAAGCCTGAAATAATAGTCAGAACAATTAAATTTTTTTTAAGTGGAACTGTTTATTGAAACTCTTTATACCTACTTACATAAAATGCATATAAATCAGTTGTCACACTATATCTCCAAATAATATGTCTTAATAAGATGATATTTTAATGCTTAGTTTATGATCAAAGCTGTGTAGTTTTTACTGTGGGGCAAAACATATAATGCAATGCAATACAATGATGATTGAGAGAATTGAGAGAAACTAATAAACATTCCTCAAAAGCCTATGGATCATATTTGATACATTTTATCATGATTTTTCAAAAAAAAAAAAAAAACCTGGTTTATGGATAATCAAGTAAACATATGTTGCTTTAAGGCTGGAATACACTACACGACTGAGGATTACACACTACCAAACCTTAAAAAAAATCACAACAAACTCAAGCAGAAATGTGTGCCTTGTTGTTAGGACTGCTAGTTGTTGCTTTCGGCAACTAGTGTCGACTTCTCCAGACTGTAAATCCAGGGAAAATCGGGGCAAAATTTGTGTAGTGCATTAGCCTTAGGTGTTCATCTTGAAATATTACTAACAATATAAAAAGTAATCCTTATGTCTACTTCATAAAAATCAGTAAAGATTTCATTACAAAAAGCCATGTGGCCCATGACCTGAAGGTGGACGTTTTTATATTTATACTAAAAGGCCTTTTACTCACAAAAAGGTATAAACTATCAATCAGGGGCCGTATTCACAAAACATCTTAAGGCTGAAAGTAGCTCATAACTCACCAATTTAGGAGAAAATCTTTAAAATAATGGGCGTCAATCCTAAATTTAGGACTCCTAAATTTTTGCTCTAAGAGTATTTCACAAAATGTTTTAGCTCTAAAACTAGCTCCTAAATCTGTGAAAGATTAGGAGTAATGAAGAGGACTCTTAAGTGGACTCTTAAGTCACTAAAAAGATCAAGCCACAAACTATTCCTAAAATGGCTGTTGACGGCAATCTGCCTCGGAACGTGAACATTTTAGAAACATTTGATGAAAATGTGCTTTTAAAAAGGAATCACCTTTGGTTTTGGAGGTTATCTCAACTCCAGATTTTCCTTTGATTATATGCTTGTTTTCATTAACCAATTAGCCAAGAAGTAACAGCTGTTCTTGAATCCAGTTTTTCTTTTTTGTTTGCATGTCTTACCATCAGCCATGATTATTCTACTCTGTTAATTAAAAGGCTGTTTATATGCATATTCACTATTTTTTTTGACGAGAAGCATACAGGCTGACAATTAGCTGAACATATACATATATTATATTGTTTAATTAGTGACATTTAGTTTGCATTTTAAAAAAAATATTTTGAAACCTTTATTTGAATACGGTAACATATTGCACTCTACAATATTTCTATGAATAAATCTGTGACAGAGACTATCAGCCAATCACTGTGTGCATAGTTAGTAAGCATGCTGACATCATCCATAGCAACAAGGTCAACCCTCTTACTCTTATCTTAAGACTTCTCTCTATTCCTTAGTAAAAGTTTGTCTCAGCAGCTTTGTGAATAGATTTAAAGAGAAAACCCTTAGCTAAAAACTTTTACTGCTATTTAGGAGAACTCTTAGTGGTAAGATAAAATGTTTTGTGAATACGGGCCCTGAAGGTGGAAGGCATGTAGTAGATTGTGAACAACAGGTTTTTAGGCAAAGTTTTGATTATATTGAGTTAGAGGCCAGGATTTAAGCAGCATTAAAGCACTGCAAGGCAATCTACTGGTTTGTCAGCATGTAAATATGTCATAGTGATGAGAAATAGATGAATTCTGTCTTACCACGGTACTGCCACATGATCTAACATGTTTGTGTGTCGGTTCAATATAAGCTGAAGGCACTGCCCTGGCATTTCTCAGGGCTGTTTTTCACTTTCCCTTTCCCTGTTACACTGTACATGGCAATTTGTACAATATGATGATATTAATTTGTAAAACAATATAGTAAAATGTGCTGTTCCTAAAATAATTGTATGGCACACCCAAAGGCTGGCTTCAGTTTCCTTTTCTCTTAAATGCTGTCGTAGCCTTCAACCTTAAACAACCAGTTGGTGAGCTGCAAACTCGTTGGCTGGAATGTTTATTCATGAGTTAAACTTCCATTTGTATACCTGCTATTCCTGCAAGCTCATTATTTACTCTGATGTATTCTGTGGGACAAGGAAGATTTTATTTGTGTCGGTCAAGTATGAAGTTTATGCAAATGAAAATGGCACGCTCTTTGATAAGACGGAAAACAAAGAAAGGGAATGAAGACAAACCTTTAATGAAAAAAATAGAGCACAGAGATGGTAAGCAGTCTCTTGTTATTTTTCTATAAACATTGATCTCACTCATTTATGAAAGTATGTCTTTGCTCTTGTTGGTAAAGCCAACATCTTTCCATCAGTATACAATGCAAGCATATTGTTCAAAGTATTTCAACATTTTGTTTGCTGCCATGGTTTGATGAATCACATTAGTTGTTTAGTAATTTATTAAAATTACATTAGAATCAAATTTTTGCATACAATGTCTTGAATACACATTTTTAAAGTACTTTAAAGAAGAGGAAAAAGACTACTTAAAGTACTCATGTGGTGCAAACAACATGCAGCAAAAAAAGTCCCTCATTATATTATAAAATATCAGAGAATTTGACTTTTTATGATAAAAGGTTAGTTCAGTATGTACAGTTCCCCAAAATATTGGGAATGAATAATTCAAGATTTCTGAAATAATGTTTAATGTTAAAGATGTGTACATTCACATATATCAAAGTGCCACCCCACCCCAGCTTTTTCATTAATCATGCACACTCTTATTTATCAATGAACCTTTTACCAGGGGAACAGGTATCTGAATGCAGTTCACAGCAGTCTGGAGTTCCTGATCTCATTGTTTTAGATGTTGAAGCATGTAACAAAAGAGTGCTTCATACTCTCAGAAAGATTCTGAGTGACAAGTCAACCCCTGAGGACTTTGACGCTGCAGTTGAGGAGTTGAAAACATTGAGCAAACTGAATAACAACTACTCTCAAGACTGGCTTTGTGAGTACCTTCAGGACATAGATCAGTTTGTGGAGAGACACTTTCCTACACTGCCAGCAGAGGGACCACACGAATCTCAGTTAAAGCAGATACAGGACCTTCTAAAGAGCACACAGAGCATGATATATGATGAGGTGCTTCGATTAACACCTGCACTGAAAGATGCTGGGCTGCTAGATCATCTGAAGGACAGTTACAGCCGTCACATCTTTACCAACCTGGACCTGCTCCTAAACAGAGATCTGTGTGTAAAAGAGATCTTCTGCCTTCTACTGTGGGGAAAAGATGTTTTCTTCAGGTATAAAATTGATTCTTGTTTACTTTTCTGTGAATGTACTTGTAATAAACAAATGAAGCATGAACTATTGACAAATTAATTTATGTTACAGTTCAGACTCACAGCATTTCTTCAGACTGTACGACCCTCTGCTGTTGACGGGGTGGTTTCAGAGAGCAACGGAGAAACTGCTGCCAAAACTGCAGGTCATGATATGCTCCATCTGTGTTTGTTAAAAGTATTATCTTGTAATATATATAGGCTAAAAAAAGGAGCACCCAAAATTAGCAAAACATGTAGGAAGGACATAAAACATCTGTCTCTGTCCCACTTTAACTGTCACAGGATGACATCTCCAAGACTCTACAGAACATCCTGCACTATGATGAAGAACATGGACATAATGAAGACTCAATGGATGAAGAAACTTTCATCAGAGTTCATTTAGATGTCACTCAGGTAAAGAAAACTATGCGCAATGCTAATTTTTTCTTGGTTATAAAAATAGGATTTTTAATGGTTTTTAAATATGATGTACTGCACACTTATTTTATGTTGTTATGTCTTTACAGTGTCTGAATGCTGTTATTCAGAGTTCTAAGGAATTTAGTCACATGCTGATGTGTACGACACAAACACTCTGTCTTAAAGAGCTTCATCAGTTTGTTCAGGAGTAAGTGTCTAAAATGTCTTCACATTATCTTTCTATTTATTGTTATGTGATTTATTTATTATTTTCTTCATAAAAATATACTCAAATATTATGAACATTAAGATGAACTTTTAACAAATTTTCTATATATATTTTTTCTAGGTATGTGTATGTAGCAAAAGAACGCCTGGAAAAACAGCAACACCTGAAGAAAAATTCTGTGCATCTGTTTCGGCTCATCAGCACCTGTAGGCAACTCAGGTGACTTTTATTTTTCATGATTAATATGTTCATTAATACATTTATAAACTTGTCAATGTATAAATAACTGGCATTTCCCTATCCATAATGTTCTGATTTATCCTGCATTAGGTTCATACACAGGCAACCACAAAACTAAAATTATAGTTTTGTCATAAAAACAGCTTTATGCATGTATTTATTTTGCTGTAGATTTTTTGCTCCTAAACTCAACAATCCGGACATGAACAACAGTGACGACCTCTCAAACATCATCCTCATGTTAGAGGAGCTGGAGAATCACGTTCTGTCTATTGTACAGAATATGATGAAACACGTAGCACAGGTAACATCATTTCATCATAAACAGTTTATGTACAGAAGGAAAGTTGAGGGATTTCCCAAATTCCAAAAAGGGGATGTCTCAGTCATCAATAGAGGTTCATATTTGTTAGCTTACATACCTGCCTATCAGGATTTTCAACAAAAGTGGTAACCCTTTGTAATAAGGTACAGTTTATTTACTTTAATGCAGTTAGTGCATTATGAACTAACAATGAACAATTCCTGGAGTGTTAATTATGGAAAAATGGTTGTTTATTGTACCTAAAGCATTGTGTTTATGCACTCTAGAGGGCAGGATTTTGGGGTTGCGTTCATTTATTTTTTTGCTATAGACCAAATTCAGGAAAAACATGAAAATAACTATAGTTTCTATGTACTATGAACTATGTACATTTCTAGGCGTTTTTAAGACATTATTTCAAAGAAGAAGGTGAGCAAATTCAAGGGCTGACAGAGGCAATCAAAAAGCAATGTGCATCTCTGCCTCAGACTGATGAGGGAAAAGAGATTCAGAAGGTTGGTTCTGTGTTCAAATACCCAGTCTAACTCAAAAAACAAATAAAAAAACATAACATTTTACACTTATTCTCTGCTCCTCTGCCCCATTTTCTTTCTGACAGATCTTTGTGAATGTATCCAATGACTGTGTTTCACGTGTGTATCTGGATTGCCTGATGAAGAGCAAGTTCAGACGGCTAGAGAAGAGATGGGGAAATGTTGGAGAAAGGATGAAAGAGGACGTTCTCAGTTTGCACAACACATTAACTGAACTGGTAACATTTTTTTAAAAAATCTGGAATATTTAATAAAATTATACTCATAAAAACAAATGTTACAAAAGGGGATTTTCAGACTCAATGTATCCAATGTATCTGTTTTACAGAATGGCAGTGATGACCAGAAGAACCATCTCCTTCAGAGGCTCAGTGAAGTTTTGCTTCACAGAGATGTAGATGCACTGAAGATTACCTGTTGTGTTTTGTTCAAAGATTTCCCTCAGGACAGGTACACTTAGCAAATAACACTTAGTATATACTTTGTACACATAATTACAGGCCTGGAAATGTATGTTTTTTTATGTTGTTTTCATCAGACAGTGTAGTGAAGTCTTCCTCTGAATGTTTTGCAGTGAGCAGTATGTTCCTGGTCTGCTGCGCTGGAAGGGGATGTTATCAGAGGGACAGGTGAAGGAAGTACTGGATGTGAGCCGGGACCTCGGCCTCAAACTAAAGCCTAGCCGCGTCACCTGTCAGCCTCTGAAGGGACTTTTTTGTTTTCTTTGATATAAATAACACCATCAGCCAGAATTGTAAAAATCTTTGTTTACAAGTTTAATTTGATGACATAATTGTTTTGTGACATTCATTTATGAATGTTATACTACATTAATATTTTCATCAGATATTACAATATTTGCTTTTACCTGATGACCTTTTGATGTTACTTGAAAATAGGAAATGTTTCTATCGGACTACTGGAGAAAAATGAATTACCCGTTTACTCTTTTACGTTTTCCCCTTTTAATCTTTTCTATGATAATATAATTTTCACAGAGTTATTCATTTTAACTTCTACAGTTTACATTGTTACAAAAGAGGATTGTAACAACATGTCCAGCTATAAACCTAAATTATTGTTATATTATTTAATAGTTCAGTCAGGACCACCCTGTTTTATGAAGATCACTGTAGAGGTCCTGAACATTATTTTGGTGACAGGCTTTACTCTCAAGGGTTCCGATTCTGAGCTGTTCTCAAGCAAACCTCACTGAGGTGTGAAATCCCTGAAGCCTAATGCAATAAGCAGATCTAAAATTCCATCCAGAAGTGATACAAGTCTGTAAATGAGACTGGACAAGATTAAACTATTAGCTGATAGATGATTTCTGTGGACAAGATGCTAAGTGATGGAGGGGGGTAAGCGCATGTCTGTGCGACAGACCAAAGCAAGTGTGAGTCTGGATGAAATGATAGTTCTTATTTAATTGTAGTAGGAGGAGTTACAATCAACTGAGCATCAGCTGCTGCTGGCTGTCACTCTCCTCTCTCCCTGCTTGGTGGTTTACTTTGTATTCTTTGCGTTACCAAGCTTGTTGTATTTTGATGTCATACAAATAATGGTGTGTAGGTTTGTTGAACTGCCTGTTTAGCAAAGGAGACTTATATAGGGAGGAGGGAGCCTTTTCGTTTTTCTTCAGTTTTCTCCTGTTTTGAGGCCAGTAGGGAGGTAAGAACATGTTATTTCTTTTATTGTTATTTTATTTTATTTAGGAAAGAGGTTTATGCGGTAGTTAGTTTGTGAGTTTTGTTTATTATTTTGGGCTTATTCCCCCTCTTTACGTTTTCCATTTGTCTCCTATTAATGTACTAATAAATACTCTTTTTGATTATACTTTTTGTTTTTCTACTTAAATTGATAAAGTGGGAGAGGAGACTCCAGGCACCTTACATGCGGGGTTGAAGGTGCTCTATTTTTAAAATAAGACCTCGCGTGAGTCGGACTACGTAACAAAATGGGGGCTCGTCCTTTCTTTCTTTTTTTGCTGTTGTTGTTTTTACTGAGCCAAACCAGTATGTTGTTGAAATAAGGTTGAAAAAAATAAAATAACTGTTTATAAAATTTGTAATTTTTTTTTTCTAATCCTGAAAATTTAGCTTTAATGATGTAAATCTTTTTTGTATTTAGTACAGTTTTTTTTTTTTTTTTAACTGTCCTTTTTGTGTAAAGAGGGGGGTAATTAGGAAGTGACCTAAATAATTTTTAGTAGGCCTATGGAAGTAGATGTTGAGGCATTTCTTGGTAAACCAACTGCTGAACTGCTGGATAAATTTAAGAAAGATATTTTACAGCTGGCGGATGCTTTAAAATTTTCAGTAGTACCTAATGCAAAAAACAAAACCAAAGATTAAATCTGATCATCTTTCTGAATTGATAGCTTTTGGCATATTACCAGAGTAGTCTCAGCCTCAGACGTCACACCCACGGACCATTGGCTAAACGTCTGATGCATATGATACACTTATCTGGAAACACGTCAGGAGTGTCGAAGTCATCGTCGGATTGGTTGAATTATACAGGATTTCCGGGAGACGTGTGTGTCGCGTTCTTTAACGTTCCGCATGGAAACAAAGATGCCGTGGAGCTAAACCCTCTCACGAAAGAAGAAAGCTGTCGTGTTTACAAATGTGATGACGAGCGCTTATCAGGATCAACTAAACGCTGGATTTTCAAAAGTATGTGAAATATTTAAAGTTCGCGGCATAGAATCTTTAAAATACGTCTGAGGGTTTCACACAACCGGTCTGGTATTGTGGTGACATTTCCACGCCCCGAAACGTGACGCTGAACGAAACGAACTGTGATTGGTTGTTTGATATGTCGGTCAAACGGCCTCATGGGCGGGCCTTGGCCAATAAATGCTGCCATCTATTCCAGACCTTCAGCCGTCAGTCTGAAGGTCTGGCTACACGAGACTATTACCAGAGGAACCTCCGGTTGCAAGTGAAACAGAGGGGGAGATGGAGGAAACGAGTGAAAGGGTGAAGTCTGTCTCTGAACGGGAAAGTGATCCAACGGTTGCGTTGAAATTAAAAGAGTTGGAACTCCAGATTAAGCAACAAGAACATAAAAATCGCTTACTTAATATAAGAGAGCTTGAGTTGCTCCGTGTTACGAAGCAGGAAGAGCGTGAGGAGGGTGCTCAAACTGTTCAGTCTGTTAGTGCTGTAAACTCTGATCAATTTGATCCAAGTCGATATATTCAATTAGTCCCGCCGTTTAGGGAAACGGAGGTCGATGCTTATTTCACAGCTTTTGAGCGTGTATAAGAATACATTAATGCCCCTCCCGTGATTTGGGTAACGGGCCAACGCAATTCAAAATTAACCTTTCGAATGGTTAGGTCAATACCATGACTGGTATTGGGCACAAGGGGACCTTAGGCTTGCCTACCATCTGACATTCATGGGACGAACGACAATAATTCGCTACACTAGTCCGTAAACTTTGGGTTTTTCCCACTGCCTGTCTTGATTGTCTTGTTTTCCTGTTGAGTCTTGTTCTGGTGTATTGTGAGCAGTGTTGGGGAAAGTTACTTTTAAAAGTAATGCATTACAATATTGCGTTACTCCCTAAAAAAGTAACTAATTACATTACTTAGTTACTTTTTTAGGAAAGTAATGCGTTACATTACTTTTGCGTTACTTTTTAAATATGAGCAGAGCTTGATTGTTTTTAATACAAGAAGTTGTAATTATAGCAAATGTAAAGCTCTTTCACACCAAAAAGTGTAATGAATAAACCTCAGCCTGAAGGAAAAGTAAATTCACGTGTGAAGAGTAGACCGCAGGAGAAGAAGTTCAACACTCTTCAGCAATAAAAAAAACAATGAAGCACAATTGTTAGTTTATCTAAAGTCATTTTTTCTTATCAGTATGATTGAACTGGATCATCAAAGGTCAACAGCAAAGACATTGGTTAATAAAATGTGATTAGATACATTTGTGTTGTTTAACATATTTAATTATTGCAGGTTTGTGTCATATTCTGTGTTTGCATTTCACCGTTTTAATTCATTTTGATGAATACTAAATCAGTTTTTAGCGAGTGGGATGAATTAAAGCACATTCACATTTAGTCTAGAACTACAGTAACAGCATGTTCGGTTTAGTTTAGTTTCGGTTTTAATTTAAGTTTAGCAGAATCAACAGATCACTTCCAGAGTGAAGGCCAAAGAAAGACGTAGCATAATTTAACCTTATTGAGGCAAACGTTTAGCGACACAAAATTAACGCATGCTGAAACGCATAAATCTACACAAGTTACGATAATGTAATCTAATGGTGTGTTGAGATATTAATATGAAAATAAATGTAGCCTAATTTCGTTATATTAGATGTCTTTTTTCTTATTTAACCATAATCATGGTATTGTCGTGTCTTGCTCACTTTTCCATGAACAGCCGCGCATAAATCATCTAATGAATTATGACTAATGAAATTCAATAATAACGACAATCGCAGTAAAGGCTCATATTTGAATATGTTCTTTTCTTTATTTATGAAGAATTATAAGCATGTGTATGATGTGATTTAGCCTATGCATATTTGTTCTAAAGCCTGGCAGAGTGATCACGAGATGCTCGGTCAAGTTTTGTATTGTTTACAGAAAGGTTGCACGTTCTTATCTTTTTTTTCTGTTAATTATCACGTTGCTCTGCGTGTCTGTTTTTCGACAAAGCACCAACTTAGAATGCCTAATGATGGTTTGATTGCTTGTGTTACACGAGAAAATGAACAAGTTTGCCTACCTGATGTTGTAGATTAATGCGTGTGCAGTTCGGGTCGCGACTCGCGGTCTTTATGTCAAACGGTTCTGGTCTGGTACAGAATTAAATTAGTGCTGCTGTGGGATAACGGGTCAGGTGTTCTGTTAAGTACTGCTGGTGCACGTTTAGCAAGGACTCTGCTTTAAACTGCTTTGAGTCTCTCCGTCAGATAACCCCATGTGTGTGATGCGCCATTTACAGGTATTTCCCTAAACTGTCACACAACTCAAATATTTTTCCGCCAAGGGGTGAGAACGTAATGATTATGAAAACGATTGTTAATTTTTGTTAATTATTATTTTATTTCAGTTAGTTTTTCAATAACTATGAGTCAATAAATGGGAAAAAAGTAACTGGCGTTTTTGAAAAAGTAACTCAGATATTTTCTTGTAAATTAAAAAGTAATGCGTTACTTTACTAGTTACTTGAAAAAAGTAATATTATTACGTAACTCGCGTTACTTGTAATGCGTTACCCCCAACACTGATTGTGAGTGAGACCTGCCCTGCCACCTGTTTATCCCTGTCTGCTGGTTCCCTCTGCCTGGCTACACTGGTTCAGTCGGTGTTTCTCTGTGACAGATCTCTGCTTTATAACTTGCCTGGCCCTGCCACTTCCTCTGCAGCTCTCCAACCTGAAGTCATCTGAGGCTGGTTCCAGCGGTCGTCCAAGTCAGTCCTGTCTCTGTTCTCTGTATCCCCTATTTTTAAACTGCTCACTTGCCCTCTTGAGCCCTTTTAATAAACCCTGTAACTTGCCATTCTGCGTTCGGGTCCTCCCTCACAGATCCTGACAGAAACAAACTGCAGGTCCCCAGTTTGGGAAGTCTTCATTTAATGTAATGTTTAATTACGATGAACAGAATATATATATATATTTTGTTGATATCATACAAGCTTATCCTATTGAAATCAGTGTGATCAATGAGTTAGGTCAAAAGTAATCAAAAAGTAATGTTATCTAAAATATGTTCTGTAATGGATTGCATTACTAACTTTAGGTTTTGTCATGTAATTTGGATTCAATGGATTGTCTGTTTAATTCTGTTTAATGTTGTACATATTTATTAATGTATTTATTTTGTAGCATTTTAATCAAGATTTTGATAATATAAAATCTAAATCGTTTTAAGATCTATTGGAACCACCCTCAAAATTTGCTGAGGCCCCCTAGTGGACCCCAGCACCCTGGTTGAAAGAGGTTTGTTACTACATAGGTGAGTAAGTGACAGAATATGAATTTTTCAGGTGAACTATGTGTAAATGTGGACATTTCATGCTGTATTAAGCCACTGTTAATCCTGCATTATATGCAATACAATACTCATAAATTAAATATAAAAAGAAAGCTGATCTCTCTTACCTTACTACAATCCTAACAAATTTTATCTGTAAAATGAAGCAACTGGATTATGCAGCAAGACAATGATTCAAAGCATACAAGTAAGCTCCCCAGCCTCGCTCCAAAAAACAAAAAAGAATCAATTTTGACCTTGTCAAAGCCCTCACTCAAACCCAACTAAGATGCTATGGCAGAATCTTTAACATGCAGTTACATGCTCAAACCATGCTCAAAAAATTCCAGTACCACACTGCTGTGAAAGACTCCGGTTATCTGAAGCTTTTGGTTGCAGATATTGGTGCTAAAGGTGGCAATGAGTTTTTCTCATGGATGATGGGTGTCGATAACTTCTATTTTTTTTTTTATTATTATTATTTTTTTGTTTAAAAATAAAATAAAAACTGCATACATTTACTCAGGTTGCCTTTGTTTTATGTTGTATTTTGCTCAAATCTAAAACTCTTTAGTATGACGTACACAAAAACGAAAGAAATCAGGATGCGGCAAATACATTTTCAGTGCTGTTCATGTGAAATTTATCATTTCATACGAGACACTTCTTAAACTTGCTGAAACTGCTTCTGATACTTCAAATGAACCACAAACATATCCTGTGCATATTAGAACGAGCATCACAGTTGAATTTTCACATTTACAATAGTGCACCTGTGCAGCAGGTGACTTTTTAATAGATATAAATCAAACAGATTTCAGAATCCAAAAGCCCTTTACAGTATCAAGTTGGAGAATAGAGTGTCAGTAATGTATAATAATAAGATTAAACACTCAATTTTCAGTTAAAGGCATTTCATTATTGAATTCAGAGATGTCATTGTCTAGCTCAGTATAGTTTAAATAGTATCTGTGAAATCCAATTGACGATAATCGCTAGAAATTAAGTGTCCCCAACTGAGCAAGCCAGAGGCGACAGCGGCAAGGAACCAAAACTCCCTCTGAGACAGAATGGAGAAAAAAACCTTGGGAGAAACCAGGCTCAGTCGGGGGGCCAGTTCTCCTCTGGCCAGGATATTATTGTTTATTTATTGTTTTAATTAAGACTTTAAATGTTTTATATTTCTATTGTAATATTGTTGCAATTTCTAACAATAATAGTATTATGTAGTTAGGTATTTTATTATATTTTTAGTTATTTGTTTTATTTTTATTTTTATTGTATTTTAAGTCGAGGTCTTCACTGGGATTATGTCCCCGGGGCTCATCCAGGGGTCCGGCCTCCGCCGACAATCTGGGCCGCAGACATCATCTCCCGGCGCCAATCCACCATCTGATCCAGACACGGACTGAGAAACAGAATAAGAAAGAAACAGACTAATATTAGCGTAGATGTCAATATTTTTATGATGTAACAAGTACATCATGTGTTATGGGGAGTGTTCCCGGTTCCGGTTGATCTAATTAATGCAGCCTAACAATCCTTTAACGGATTTGAATAATAGAAGTGTATTAGTGTGTTATGTGTACGCCAGGTTAAAGAGATGGGTCTTTAATCTAGATTTAAACTGACAGAGTGTGTCTGCCTCCCGAAGTGTTTGGTAGATTGTTCCAGAGTTTGGGAGCTAAATAGGAAAAAGATCTGCCGCCCGCAGTTGATTTTGATATTCTAGGTATTATCAAATGGCCAGAGTTTTGAGAACGCAGCGGACGTGAAGGACTATAATGCGATAAGAGCTCGCTCAAGTACTGAGGAGCTAAACCATTCAGGGCTTTATAAGTAATTAACAAGATTTTAAAATCTATACGATGTTTAGTAGGGAGCCAGTGCAGTGTTGACAGAACCGGGCTAATGTGCTCATACTTCCTGGTTCTAGTAAGAACTCTAGCTGCTGCATTTTGAACCATCTGTAATTTGTTTATTATGCGTGCAGAACAACCACCCAATAAAGCATTGCAATAATCTAACCTTGAGGTCATAAACGCATGAATTAATATTTCTGCATTTGACATTGAGAGCATAGGTCTCAGTTTAGATATATTTTTAAGATGAAAAAATGCAGTTCTACAAATGCTAGAAACGTGGCTGTCAAAGGAGAGATTACTATTAAATAGCACACCTAGGTTCCTGACTGATGACGAAGAATTTACAGAGCAGCCATCAAGTGTTAGACAATGTTCTAGGTTATTACTTGTGGGGGTTTTAGGTCCGATAAGTAACACCTCTGTTTTTTCAGAATTTAGCAGTAAGAAATTACTCGTCATCCAGTTTTTTATATCGACTATGCATTCCATAAGTTTCTCAATTTGGTGTGTTTCACCAGGCCGTGAAGAAATATAGAGCTGAGTATCATCAGCATAACAGTGAAAGCTAACCCTGTGTTTCCTAATGATATTTCCCAAGGGTAACATGTAAAGCGTGAAAAGTAACGGCCCTAGTACTGAGCCTTGAGGAACTCCATACTGCACTTGTGATCGATATGATACCTCTTCATTCACTGCTACGAATTGATGGCGGTCAGATAAGTACGATTTGAACCATGCTAATGCACTTCCACTAATGCCAACAAAGTTTTCTAGTCTATTCAAAAGAATGTTGTGATCGATAGTGTCGAACGCAGCGCTAAGATCCAGTAGAACTAATAGAGAGATACAACCACGATCAGATGATAAGAGTAGGTCATTTGTAACTCTAATGAGAGCAGTCTCAGTACTATGATACGGTCTAAATCCTGACTGGAAATCCTCACAGATATCATTTTTCTCTAAGAAGGAATATAATTGTGAGGATACAATCTTCTCTAATATCTTTGACAGAAAAGGGAGATTCGAGATCGGTCTGTAATTAACTAGATCTTTGGGGTCAAGTTGTGTTTTTTTAATGAGAGGCTTAATAACAGCCAATTTAAAGTTTTTGGGGACATATCCTAATGACAATGACGAATTAATAATAGCCAAAAGAGGATCTATGACTTCTGGAAGCACCTCTTTTAGTAGTTTAGATGGAATAGGGTCTAACATACATGTTGTTGGTTTAGATGAATTAACAAGTTTATACAATTCTTCCTCTCCTATAGTAGAGAATGAGTGGAATTGTTCCTCAGGGGATCTATAGTACACTATTTGATGTGATAATATAGCTGACGGCTGCATGGTTACAATTTGATCTCTAATAGTATCAATCTTGGAAGTAAAGTAGTTCATAAAATCATTACTGCTGTGCTGTTGGGAAATGTCAACACCTGTTGATGCTTTATTTTTTGTTAATTTTGCCACTGTATTGAATAAATACCTGGGGTTATGTTTGTTTTGTTCTAAAAGAGACGAAAAGTAATCAGATCTAGCAGTTTTTAAAGCTTTTCTGTAGGATAGGGTACTTTCCCGCCAGGCTAAACGAAATACCTCTAGTTTTGTTTTCCTCCAGCTGCGCTCCATTTTCCGGGCTGCTCTCTTTAGAGTGCGAGTGTGCTCATTATACCACGGTGTTGGACTCTTTTCCTTAATCTTCCTTAAGCGTAAAGGAGCAATTGTATCTAAAGTGCTAGAAAAGAGAGAGTTCATAGTTTCTGTTACATCATCAAGTTGTTCTGAGCTGTTGGATATGCTGAGGAATTGAGATAAATCAGGAAGATTACTTACAAAGCAGTCTTTTGTGGTAGAAGTGATCGTTCTACCATATTTATAAGAAGGAGTTGAATTTACAGCTTTAACTATATGGAGTTTACACAAGACTAGATAATGATCTGATATATCATCGCTTTGCTGCAGAATTTCAACACCATTAACATCAATTCCATGTGACAGTATTAAATCTAGAGTATGATTTCGACTATGAGTAGGTCCTGAAACGTGTTGTCTAACCCCAATAGAGTTCAGAATGTCTATGAATGCTGATCCTAATGCATCTTTTTCATTATCAACATGGATATTAAAATCGCCAACAATTAAGATTTTATCTGCAGCCAGCACTAACTCTGATAGAAAATCAGCAAATTCTTTAATAAAGTCTGTATGGTGCCCTGGTGGCCTGTATACAGTAGCCAGTACAAACGTCACGGGGGATTTATCATTAATACTTTTTTCTCTAGATAATTTTATATGAAGCACCATTACTTCAAAGGAGTTATACTTAAAGCCTGTCTTCTGAGAAATACTGAGAATATTGTTATAAATTGTAGCAACACCTCCCCCTTTACCTTTTGGACGCGGCTCATTTTTGTAACAGTAATCTTGGGGGGTGGACTCATTTAAAATAATGTATTCATCTGGTTTTAGCCATGTTTCTGTCAAACAGAGCAAATCTAGGTTATGATCATTAATCAAATCATTTACAAAAAGTGCTTTTGTAGAAAGGGACCTGATATTCAGTAAACCAAGTTTTATCAATTGTTTCTGTGTATTGTAAACATTTTTTATTTGTTGAACATCAATTAAATGGTTACTCATAAATAGTTTTTGACGTTTTCTGTATCTTCTAGCTCGGGGAACAGACACAATCTCTATAGTGTGATATCTAGGTGAAGGAGTCTCTATGTGCTGAGAATTAACTGACTTCTGTGACCTGAGGCGGCTAGCAGACGGTTGGTTTAGCCAGTCTGTCTGCTTCCTGACCTGGGCTCCAGTTAGTCAAGTATGAACTCTAAGACTATGTGCCAAATTTCTAGAGAGAATAGCGGCACCACCCCAGGAGGGATGAACACCATCTCTTTTCAGCAGGTCAGGTCTGCCCCAAAAACTCGATCAATTGTCTATAAAACCTATGTTGTTTTGCGGGCACCACTTAGACATCCAGCCATTTAATGATGACAGTCTGCTATGAATCTCATCACCCCGGTAAGCAGGGAGGGGGCCAGAGCATATTACAGTGTCTGACATCGTACTTGCAAGTTCACACACCTCTTTAACATTATTTTTAGTGATCTCCGACTGGCGAAGTCGAACATCATTAGCGCCGGCGTGGATAACAATCTTACTGAATTTACGTTTAGCATTAGCCAGCACTTTTAAATTTGCCAAGATGTCAGGCGCTCTGGCTCCCGGTAAACAATGGACTATGGTGGCTGGTGTCTCTATTTTCACGTTCCGTACAATAGAATCGCCAATAACTAGAGCACTTTCACCAGGTTTCTCAGTGGGTGCATCACTGAGTGGGGAGAACCTGTTTGATGTTCTGATCGGAACGGAAGAGCGGTGTTTTGACCCGCGACTATGCTGCCTCACAGTCACCCAGTTGCCCTGCTGCACAGGCGCTAATGCCGGAACCGAACAATGTACAGGAGTCCCTGAGCTAGTCACATCCAAAGCAGTATCTACAGCCCTCACATTCTTACTATCCTCAACTAAAGTTTGGATGCGTGTCTCTAGTTCTAAAACCTTCTCTGTCAGCCTAACTATTTCCCTGCATTTATCACATGTGAATCCCTCATCGCCGACAGAGATAGATAAACTATACATGTGGCAGTGCAAATAACAATAGCAGGAGAAGAAGCCATTACTCACCGTGATTGATGAATGATACCAACTTAACTTACCACTTACCACTCCACTTACCACTGTTGTTTGATGAACTCGTGAAAAACGGAGCGAGAGAGAATTGAAAACGGAGCGAGAAAAGAGAAAACAATAATAGGCGCGAATAGCAACGCGAATGGAACCGCGAGTGACAAGCTATCCGCTAGCGAACGCTAACGCGCTGCACTCGCGGTTTTAAAAGCGAACGATCAGATTAGTTTGATAGATAATACCAGAAATATGGTGGGAATTAAGTTATATATTATCACTTTAAACAACAGAGTGAAAGTAAGGTAAAGATTCAATAAAAAAGCAGAGCTACAAACACAAACCGCACAGCAGCACAACAGACTGAAGCAATCGAACTGTCAACAGCCTGAAGCAATCGAACTGTGTCAGGTGACTTTTTCATAGATATAAATCAAACAGATTTCAGAATCCAAAAGCCCTTTACAGTAACTTTAAACTTACAAAAATGTTCAACTTTAAAAAGTTTTGGAGTAAAAAAAAAACATCCAGGAACAAAGATGAACAGGATAGTCTAATGAAAGGCATGCCAACACATGACACAGAAACCTCAGATGGTAAGACTTTTTTTTTTCTTTGTCATTTTGGAAACACTTTACAGTAAGGTCTCATTTGTAAATGTTAGTTAATGCATCACCTAACAATGAACAACACATTTGTACAATATTTATGAATCTTTGATAACATTAGTTAATAACATGTATTAAACTTCTTTGTTAGTTCGTTAGCTCAGGTCCATTAACAGATGCAACGTTTGATACAAGTTACAACTTTTAATTATTTATCAGCAAACGCTGAAACTAAGATTAATAAATGCTTTAGAAGTATTTTCATTGTTTATGTCAACTAATGTAGTTAATGAGTTGAGTTTAAAATTTCAAAAGTAATTCATTGATTCAGCAGGAGAACAGGAAAGCACAGTCGACTCTGTGATGCCATCTAGTTCAGGTGTTGAAGTGAATGGTGAGACAGGGCTTAATATTCTCAGAACAATTCTGAGTGAACAATTAAACCCAGCTGCAATGCCGAAAATCAACTTCTCTCAAGAATGGCACGATAAGTACCTTCAGGAAATAGATCAGTTTGTGGAAAACCACTTTCCCACACTGCCAGCAGAGAGACCACAAGAATCTCAGTTAAAGCAGATAAAGGACTTTCTAAAGAGAACACGGAGCATGATATATGATGAGGTGCTTCGATTAACACCTGCACTGAAAGATGCTGGGCTGCTAGATCATCTGAAGGACAGTTACAGCCGTCACATCTTTTCCAACCTGGACCTGCTCCTTAACAGAGATATGTGTGTAAAAGAGATCTTCTGCCTTCTACTGTGGGGAAAAGATTTGTTCTTCAGGTATGCACTGCGAATTTGTTGTAGGCTAAATGTAATGTTTGTATACATACACCACACTAACAAGTTAATTTTAAAATGAACATTACCACTACTTTTGAAGAAGAATGATGATGAAGGACGCACTAAATTGACCAAAAATAAACTAAAGACATTAATTCTATTTCAAATAAATGCTGTTCTTTCTAACTTTCTGTTTATCAAAGAATCACAGTTTTCTCAAAAATATTAAGCAGCATAACATTTAACTATGACAACAATAAGAAATGTTTCTTTAGCAGCAAATCAGCATATTAGAATCATTTCTGAAGGATCACGTGACACTGAGGACTGGAGTAAGTTTTAAAATATAGAAAAATGTTCACAATACAGGCCAAACTGTTTTGGTTTTGGTCAAACAAGTGCATTCTTGGTGAGAATTAGACTTTTTTTCATAAACATTAAAAATCTTACCATCCTCTTGAACAGTAGTTTATGTGCTCATTTCTGTTCCAGTCCAGACCCAAAACTGACATTGTACGATCCTCTGCTGTTGACGGGAGGGTTTGAGAAAGCAAAACAGAAACTGCTGCAGCTACTTAAGGTAAAACTTCACAGTATCCACCTTATTTTTATTGTAAGAGCAGGCTGCAACTTGAATTTCCCTACTGAAAAAACAAAAAACAAAACCATAGACACCATTATAAAATTTGTAATGGTTTTACTGGTTATAATGGGACTTGTATTGGTTTTAATGGAAACTGTAATGGACCCTGTGGGTCTCTACTGGTAATTGGTCACCTTCTATTGGTGGCTTGTTAAAACCAATAAATCCTAATGGAATATGTCCCAAACCACACTACAGAAAACCATTTTTTAAGTTTTAATGGTTAAAAGTTGATGGTTTTTAATGGTATTTTTAAACCATTAGAATTTTCTGTGATGTTCTATTGTTTTCCAGCAGGGTTGTGAGGCTTCCGGTGACATTCGCTTTCAGTTATTTTAGCTGTGCAAAAGCAGTCTGCTATGCTGCTTTATATTGCTAACTGCTATTTCTTATCATATTATTAAGCATTATCAATTATTATAGTAATCATAAACACATTGGTCTGTACAGTGTTGGGAAGGTTACTTTGGAAATGTAATAGGTTACAGATTACAAGTTACCCTGTTTAAAATGTAATAAGTAGTGTAACTTTTCAATTACTTTATTAAAGTAATGTAACTGATTACATTTGATTACTTTTTGATTACTTCTCTAAATTTCTAACATTTTCAACTATTAATCATTTTGAAACATTTAAAGCAGGCAGGGTTGACCTTACATTAGTGCTCAACACTGATTACTGTCAAAATCCTTCATCACTTGAATTAAGATTTCATTCAATTAAGTAAGGGATAATGTACATCTTTATTTTGCGATAACAACTGGCTTGATGTACATTATCCCGCTTATTACACGGCTGCTTGCCACAAAATATAATTAGACACAAAACACTGACCTGAGTTGAAATATTTGAACGCAAAGCTACCATGAAGAAAGCAGTTGCTAGCAAGCGGACATTTAAGGGATACGGTGCAGTCATACCACTTTTATTACACAACATTTCACCACATCAATAATTAAGTACTAGTACTTACAGTACCAGTTTGTTAGTTATCTTAGAATCCATTACAGTGTACAAAACAAAATGGCAGCAGCTGTGTTTGTATGAAACGAGAGAGAGAGTCCACGATATAGCACCGACTTAAGTTACCCGGATGAGTCTGTGTTATTATCTTTTACCAGTTGTTATCGGGGAATAACATACCTTGGAATGTCACGACTGACCAATCAGAATCAAGCATTCCACAGAGCCGTGTAATAATTGAATCTAAAGCACAGCCACCACAAAATCAGATTTAACACTTCTTATTTACTTTGAGATCATTCTGAGGTTAAATACAGATTTAAAATCATAACAAGAAATAGTTTAATAGCTATGATACTGGTTTTGAAATCAAATGTTTGCATAGTTATGACAAGAAACACTGGGAACACAAGAAACATTACGCAATTCTGTTACATGTAACTAGTTACTCCCCAACACTAGGTCTGTAGCGCAAATAGTTTTACCTTTTACTGTTACTCCTGTAGATATGGCAGTCAATGAAATAGAATCTTTCTTTATTTAAATATTTTGACTCTCATTATTACACATTACACATATTGCAGTAATGAAAGGACCTAAAACAAGGTGTAACACACATGTATCTCTGCCCCACTTAAACTGTCACAGGATGACATCTCCACGTACCTACAGAACATCCTGCGCTACGATGAGGAGCATGGACATAATGGAGACTCAATGGATGAAAAACTTTCATCAGAGTGCACTTAGATGCCACTCAGGTAGCTCTTATAGATATAAAGTGAAGCAAGACATTTTTATTTACTCATGTAAAAAGGTATCACAGCACATTTGAATATGATATATTGCTAATCTATTTCATGTTTTGCTTTCACAGTGCCTGGATAGTACTATTTCAGAAGCTAAAATGGTTGGTCTGACATTGAAGCATGCGGTACAAATACTCTGTAGTGGAGAGCTGCATGATTTTGTTCAGAAGTAGGTTTCTCCTCATGTTATCTCATATTACACCTTCACCTAAAGTTCACACAATTCTCATTTAATGAGTATTATGATCTCTTTAGTGAATGGTTGTTGGAGACGGGAGGTTTGCAATCCTAATGTAAATATATTTTTTAGGTATGTGGATTCTGAGAAAAAACATCTAAAAAACTGAAGTATGCAGAGAAAAACTGTGTATCTGGTTCGGATAATGAACACATGTATGCAACTCAGGTATTTACTAATGATGATTAAGTAATGAACTAATACATGTCTCAGAAACTGTAACAGTGTATATTTAATTCTGCACTAACTGAAGAATAATTGAAGTCATATTTGTCACCCTTGATTTAATAAAATTGGCAGTATAATTGTGGGCACATTAAGATAAAGTGACTAATATTTGGCTTATTTGGCTAAAATATTGTCAACCATGAGAGACAAACTTTAAGTAAAATAAAATTGCTTTTCTAGGTCACTGTTATAACTACAGTCTTTTAATTTGCACTTTTAATTGACTGTTCTTCCTTATATTGGCTTTTCACTACATTAACCTTTAACTGTCCCTTTGCTGCAGTTTAATAATAAAACCAGTGTTATTTATTTTAACTATAGAGACTATGCTACAGGAATCACTTCAGATAATAACAACAGTGATGTCTACTCAAGCACTATATGCATGCTACAGAAACTGGAAGATAATGCTTCATCCATTGTACAAAATATCCTGAAATACTTAGCACAGGTAGCCTATATTTTTTTTGTTTGTTTGTTTGTACATATGCGTTTACGATCATCTGTTCAGAAGAAAAGTCCACTGAAAATAAGTATTTGAGTCCACAGATTTGTGAAATGCATAAGATCTTATTAGTATTATATTGGCAGCATCCATTCATAGACTATCTCTCTGGGCTACTGATAAATAACAAGGATACTGAAACCTTTCCTAACACATTTTATATCAAACTTACAGTCCTGTTCCTCTGTAAATGTTAATTTGTAGGCCAAATTAGAAAGTCATTTTGAGAAAAGGAATGTGCATATTAATATCTTGATGGAGGCAATCCAAGGGCAGTGTGCATCTCTGCCTGAGACTGCCTCAGAGATCAAAACGGTACGCACAGTGTATGACCTTTGAACCAATCAAAAAGATTCAAGCTCCATATCTCACCCTCAATCTCTAACAATCTCTTAATTCCTGACAGGTCGTTGTGAAAATAGCTTACGACAGTGTTTCCAAAGTGTACCTGGAATGCCTGATGAAGACAAAGTTCAGAAAGCTAGAGAAGTGTTGGGGAAATGCTGAGGAAAAGATAAAAGAGGATGTTCAATATTTTCATGAAACATTCTCTGAACTGGTGAAAAAATAACTCCTTCATTTCTCATGCATTTTATTTTCCTGATGCAATTGACCCTTGGAAATAAGGATCAAACAATATTTAGCAAAATTGTTCCACACACGGTACAGAATGGGTTGGGTGTTATATAATACTTTAAGGCTCATATTGAGCCACATCTCTTGTCACTATTAATGACTATGGTGGTTATGGCAAGTAATTTTAATCTTTGACATTCGACATAAGAAAACTGTTTTTTTTTTTTCATTAATTAAACAGCTCATTGTTTGAGTAAAGTGATTTTTGCTTGCAGAATGGCATTGTTGCCCAGCAGAACCAGCTCCTGAGAATGACTGAAGTTTTACATTGCAGTGATGTAGAAGCACTGAAGATTACCTGTTGTTATTTGTTCAGAGACTTCCCTCAGGAGAGGTAAACTCAGATCACAATTAACACTTCACTACAGATGCAAACATGAATTTACAGTTGTTTAAAAGTAGCTGTTTTTATTGTGTGAGAGTATTCAGATGCAGTCTGTCTTCAGTCTTCTTCTCTGTTTTGCAGTAAGCAGTATGTACCTGGTCTACTGCGCTGGAAGGGGGTGTTATTAAAGCAACAGGTGAGGGAAGTGTTGGATATGATCCGGGAACTTGGCCTGTATCCAAATGATACACATGTCACCTGTTGTCCTCTGAAGGGACTTCTTTGTTGAAAATAGCTTACATCCTATATATATATATATATATATATATATATATATGTCACATGAAAACCAAAGACTGGTTAACTGCCTCTGAACAGAACTGAAATTAATGTGTATCATTGACTTTGATGAGAAATGGGCCAAAAATGTTCCAAGCCAATTTGTAGGACTGATCCACATTTACCAGAACTATTACTGATGCTGAAGACAAAGGATAGCTTATATTGTCAGACAGATATATTTGTGCTATGATCATTTTGCTTACAAAATAAGTGAAAATATACAAAGATTTTGTGTTATTTGTTTAATCCTCTTTTATGTAGTTCAGCTGGTAAAAGAAAGACATGGAGATGAAGAATGTTCTCCAAACATCATGCTATTTCTGCCTTGTAGCATTCAGATCTGATGTTTATTCTTTAACAAGGTCCTAAATCTTTTCTTTCACATCTGTTTACACTGAATGCAGGCATCAAAGCTGCAGAGCTACTCCAGTGACTATATTTTCCCAGTCTGTCTGAAATAAAATATTTTTAAAATGTGTCCAAACATACATGTAGCCTACTTATGTACATTGGTACTTTTCTTCCTGATATTAAGATGCATTTTTTGTTATCCGATCAATGTCAAAAGACAGGTGGAAGTGGAAGCGGTTAATGCTGTAAAGCCTACAATTTGAAATAATAGTCAGATTTTTTTTTTTTAAGTGGAACTGTTTCACGAGTTCACCCTTACATCTAATCTGATAGCAAATAGTAAGCATATTTTGGCTTGCTGTCCTGGGGGAGGGCTTCGAGCCAGGAATATGGCCCGAACCCAGAGAACTCCCCCTATCCCTAATATGGGATAAAACAGATTAGGGGTGAGGAGTTGGGGTGGAGGAGGGATGCCGGAAAACTGTCATTGGACAGAGGTAGGCAGGCTGCATATATATATATATACACACACACACACGTATTGTGCTCGTTAGGATAGTTAGCTAAATGAGTTGCACCTGCGCCAAATTAGTTGATTATCTGATCGTGCTCCTCCCGAACCTTGTTAATAAAACATAATTTATTGAAACTTTATATACTTACTTACATAAAATGCATATACATCAGTTGTCACTCTATCTCCCAATAATATTCTTAATAAGATGGTATTTAAATGCTTAGTTTATGATCAAAGCTCTGTAGTTTTTCGTGTGGGGCAAAACATTATGCAAATTAATGGTGATTGACAGATGAACTAATAAATATTCCTTAAAAGCCTGATGGATCTCTAACGGATGTCCACTGAATTCGAGTTGTGATGATGAACCCAAGTGTAGTTTATTTAAACAAGGTGAAATCCAAAATCCAAACAAAGACTTGACATGAACAGACTTGGTATAAACAGAAACACAAACTCACCAACAGCAGGTTGCACAAAGCTAGACAAAGAACAAGGGCAACATGAGGGCTATTTATATCAAACAATGAGGGTCACATGACAAGAACCAGCCAATGAGAAACAAGACACATGACTAAGACAACCAGTGAGAACATGACACATGAGAAGAACCAATCAAAACAGGCGCGTTCGACTTTAAGCGGCGCTGCGCAGAATAGTAAGTGTATGACATCACAGTACTGCGAGAGCGATAAGAGAGCAGACAGATCCTATGCTTTCGAATGGCTCTCGCGGTACTTTGATGTCATACACTGACCATTCAGTGCAGCGCCGCTTAAAGTCGAACGCGCCTAATATAACCCAAACACTTGAACCCCAAAAAGTCCATGAGGGTAGTAGACCGGAGGCGGAACAGGGAGAGGGATGGAGGGCCAGGCCCGTGAAGGGAAACAGGACCCGAATCATGACATGGAGTGTGGAACGATGGCAGACAGTGAAACACTGGAGGACCTGGGCTGTGAAGCAGGGGCAGACTGTGGAATTCATGGAT